>JBBMKC010187184.1:0-15149 GCA_037834085.1 Bipalium vagum | reverse complement strand
AATGGGAAAATGTTGTAAAGAATAATGGACAATATTTTGCTTGACATCTCATGTAAAAATAAATGTATATTGAGCTTTTATTTTCTTTAAAAAACAGCGAGAATTAATGCAACTACCCAATAAAATAATACAAATTTTTATCAATTTACGACATATTCCAATCACTATATATTCCAATTAACTAATATTGAAAAATAATTGAAAAATATTTTTTATTTTATCTAATTCTGAGATATTTGGAAAAATGTCAAAACCTAAATATATAAATTCTATATAATTTTAAAATTAATTATACTACGGTAAAAAAAAGTTTTAGTAATATGATTTAACAATTAATTAAAACAAAATTCAATAAGCAGCCAGATGAAATCAGGTCACGTACACCAATGGCAAAAGTTGCAATCGAAATGAAGTCGATGACTGATATATTTTATAATCAAATTAAGCATTTCTCCACAGTTTACATATTTTTGTCGACAACGAAATTTGCACTTGTTCTAAAAATAGACTTTTTCTTTTTTCATATTGGTTAATTAATATTAATAATTAAAATATCATCTACAAGAAAAAATAAGTTTGAACTATGAAAAATTTCTGTATTTTTTTATAGACTGCTATTCATTATGGTAATGGTGAACAATCCACATAAGTGAATCAAATCAATACCATTAGCAAATTTAATAATATAAAAAGTAAAATACAATTAAATTATTATTAATTATACATAATTATATTAAAATTTATTTTTTACATTTTTAAAAGATAATAATCAATAATTCAGGTGGGATTATCGATATATAAAAAAAGTAACATCTAGTAGACTAACATCTTTCAAAATTATATTTGGGTTAAAATCGCTCCAGTACAAACAATTGGCAATTAAACTATTATGCTCATTTAACTTAAAGATGGCACCATATCTTATTTTAAAAAATCTCATCTTCTTTCATTTAACTCATAAAAAATTCACAAAATTTTAATAGCCTGTCTTCATCTCCATTATGCAACTTTTTAATAGACGAAAAATGTAAGGTCTCCCTTTTTCACATTCCTTAAGATTCGACGAACACTTCTATCACTGATATTCAACTGTGAAGAAAATCTTCTACTGGATTTGTGGAGTGCTCAACAATAATTCTTTTAGTTCAATACTTACATGTTGCTGAAATGACTTTCTTGATCCTGGAACATTACTTATACCTCTTGTCTTTTTTTCAAATTTTCTTATTAAACTTGTTATGTTTTGACTTTGCACCTGCCAATGTTAAATGAAGCAGATAACCAACGTCCGGCTTCAGCACTATTATTTATTATTTCAATTATAAAGATGAATTGCTTTCACTCTTTGTTAGTTAATCACAGTTATATTTATCTAAAAGTATAATAAAATCAATATAAACTATATACAAAATTAAATAATGCAAAACTAATAATTAAAAATATTTACTATAATACAATTAAATAAACAAAACAGGGCGTTACCTTTGCCGCACCCTGTAAGTATAAGATTTACATGATTAGTTTAAAATATCTCATTTCAATTAAAAATTAACAAATTATTTTCATTAGGGTTAGCTAAAATATTTTCTTTTTATTGAAAAATTAAACGAAATAAAATAAAAACAAAGTAATATCAAGCCTCAAAGTAAAGACCATTTGAATCAATAGTTGGAAGATATCGCTTGATAAGACGCCTTTTATATTGAGGAGAGAAATACAGTACCACAGAACAATACAATTGGATTAGGACCTCGAAATCAGGATTATTAATATTATGACTATTAATTAAATATTGATAAATTCAAGATAAAGATTTAAAGGCTTTAATAATAACAAGCTTATTGATTTGTTTCCATCACAATTTACATAAGATTATTAAATTAAAATAATCAAGTAAATAAACTTAAGTCTTTTAATATAAAACAATAAGCAAAATCTTATAATTAAAAAGCAAAACAAAATTGATTAATATTTTTAGAAAAAAATTTCAACTTAATAAGTTAAAAGATGTAAAAAGAAAATCAAAATTATAATAGTCGGTCACTTTTGTATTTTAAAGAGAGTATTTTACATAGAATTTAAGAAAGAATAAAAACGAATAATCGTGACTTCAACAATTTTGTAAAAAATCTTTTTTCTTGTATTTATCAATTAATTAATGACCGCTTTAATTTTGGAAAAGATTGGATAAATATTTAACCTGGTGACTGCGATTATAAAATTCATTTAATTGATCCTTCTAAAAAATTAAAACTAACGTTCCGTAAAAAATTAATTTAATCTAATCTTTAAATAACATGATCAAGCGTTCAGAAAAATATAGGAAAATAAAAACCAAATGTCTATTTGACTAGAAAATTATACAATTTATTATTGAGAGAAAGAAAAATTAACATAAAATCAATCACAAATAACTTATTATTCCTGAGGCAATCATTACACGAATATCTTGTGGCATTTGATTATTTATTGACTAATAAAAATTCAGAATCTCGATAATAATAAATTAATAATAATATTGACATTAATAATAATAATAATAATAATAATAATAATAATAATAATAATAATAATAATAATACTTATTATTATTATAAAAATATCAAGTATAATAATAGAAAATTTTTAATAATTCAAATAATAATTTGCCAAGTTATAAACAAATCTCTAAGATATCAAAACAATATTCCAATTTATTAATATATAAAAGAAATTTTAAAAAGAAATTCATAAAAATGTCAACTAAAATGGTAACATATTTGTGGTAGCAAAGCGAAAAGCTTCGATTTTAATTACTTAAATAATAAGTAAGCAATTAACTATTCTCACCGAAATAGCTAGACATCATGGCACTGCTGCTATTTACAGATGTACGACTTTCAGCTGACGATTCCATCATTTTATTGTCTATTTTCGGATCTCGTGACGTTTCCATGTCCAACTCAAAATGGTCAGTAATTTCCACAATTTGACGGGAATCGTGCGAAGAATCACAAATACTGTCAATGGAAGCGGTTAAACATCTGTTACTCGTTGAAATGAGATTGGAAGTTGATCTGGTAATATCACAACCGGATTCAGATTTGTTCCGAGATCTATCATGAGATAAATTTAAATCACCGGCATTTGTATTTCTTTTTGACTTCTTAACACGAACATGTTGATGATTATGTCCAGATCTTAAACTAGTATGTCTTGAAGAATCTCTGTTTGGTCGCTTGTCAGACATAGGTCGAGCTCGGGATTCCCCTAAATTCAATAAAAATTTGAGTTAAGCCTATCAAAATTAATTTTAATCATTAATCTGAATTCAATAACAATGAACATAAACAAAGGAGATTATATAAATTTTATTATTATTATATAATTATATTATTATTGTCATAACCATAAATATTATCGTGATAATAATAATTATTATCATTATTACTATTAAATATTATTAGTATATGATAACTTATAACATGATACAATAAAATGAACAACATCATAACAAAAAATGATATACGATACGATCCAAGAAAGCTTCTTGTTATTGATTTAGAAATCAAAATTAAAAAGTTTTTTTTTTCATCAGAAAAATTTATAAGATGCTCCATGTGTTAGTTTTTCTATAAATTTCAGCAGATAATTTTCTTGCCAAAGTCCAATTCTTGACTCATTTATTCAATTTTTCGATGAATATTTTATGATTTATTTAAAAAATAAATATAATAGTAATGTAAATATTTTCCCAAATTTACCCAAAACTTATAATAATAATAATGACATAAAATCATAATTTATTATTTTGTGATCTATTGAATTAATTTGTGAATATCATATTTTAGTGTGACTTTAGATAATTAGCAGTTGTTTTGAATAGTGAAGGATCTCTATTGACATTTGTTAAACTCGTGATAAAGTTTTCTGTGATTAAAAAAAGTTATTGTCTTAAGCGTGTTTACTGAGGATTTTGTCCGAGATAGCAAATGAGTCAAATTGAGAGTTTACTTAACGAATTGAATATTAACAATATTTGTTTTATAATATAATATAAAATAATAAAAATATAGAAAATAAAGTTCGTCATTTTCTTCTTATTTAATACTGGAATTACAATTTAATCATTTTTTCTTTAAATAATTTATTTTTGAGGAATAAATAATAAATGTTTATCATAACATTTAGAAATACCAATAATTTTAATTTTCTTAATTATCTAAACTTGAATTTTCCACGTTATTGCTGTTCTCTCTCAAAAGCATAAAATGTTATTGAAACACAATTTAAACAATAAAAGTTTAAAGTTCTAAGAGTTACACTTCAACCTACACGATTTGTAAGTTGTATTATATTTCAACTAAACACTGGAATTATTTTAATAGAAATGTTAAGCCAAATATTCTGTCAAATCCTTTTGCAAATGATTAAATGTAATTTTAAAATTGGATAAACGAAATAAAAAATTCTAAAGAAAATTTTTTTAATTTATTAAAAAATATATTTTAAGCAATTTTTATATAATCAAAATAAAAGTAGTTTAAAAAATTCGATACATTGTAAAATTTTATTTATGAAAATATATGATAAAAAATACTCATTGATCTGAAAATGAATTGAGAATTACTATATATCAAGAGACAAAAATTTCATAAAATAAATTAAAGAATTTTTTTAGATTTCTATATATATATATATATATATATATATATATAGTCATTGAGAAGGGGAAAATTCCTACGACGTCCATATTTTTACGTATAATAGCGGAAGCTTTCATTGAAAAATCAATGGTAATTGGAACGGAAGAATACCAATACTTCAAATCACAAATACTACCTGCAGGGTCTCGGTTATTTAGTAAAAATATTTATGAGTTTGGGGTGAAAATTGTGTAAAACAAGCATTTAAAATGGATGTTTTGGATATTTTCATTTAATAAAAATTAAATTTAAAATGTGCACCATGGAATTCCGTTTTATTGAACTACACACTCATTCTGATTTTTGTTAGGAGACAAAATAAAAAGTGTTTATTATTAAGTTTTACTTTTATATTTCCGTGTTAAAAAACATGTCTCTTACCAATGATAAATCAGAGGGCGGTAAAAACCAATACATTAATATTATCAAATTATATTTACACGACCTTAAAATGTTTAAAGGTAAAAAACATCTTAAATTGTCAATGAATCTGGTTATTGATTATTTAAAAATAACTTCTAAGTTCAATGTTGATTAATAACAAAAAAATACGGTATTCAAATTCCATTATCCACAATACAAAGAATTGGCTACCCGTTCAAGACAACAGGTTCTGTAAAAAGAAAACCAGGCTCAGGCAGGCCCAGAAAAACTAAAAGTTGAGATAACGATAGACTGAAATTTGAGGTCATTAAAGATCGTAAGAAAACTATTACAAAATTAGCTAAGGAACTCAAAAATGGAAATAATAAAACAGTTTCTCGAAAAACGATTGCGAGTAGAGTTAAAGAATTGGGGTTTGCATCTATGCGTTGTGCAAGGAATCCATTTTATTCAAAAAAGAATATTAAAGACAGATTAAATTTTTATAATCTTTAAGGTATGTATGATTCTCAGTGGTTCCAATATGTGTTCGGGAGTGATGAATGTTGATTTGAACTTTATAGTGATGCCCCTGAACGCTGTCTTAGAAGATCAACTGAAAAATATGTAATGGAATGTATTTCCCCCTCAAAAAAACATATAATATTCTCAACATCTGGAGCTGGTGAGCTTATACGACGTACTGGGTCAATTAATGCTAAAGGGTACCAAAGGATCATATATATTGGATTGATTCCAAGCATCGAAAAGTTATGCACGGAAATGAAAGACAATATGTTATTTTCCAACAGGATAATGTACCGGAGCACACAGGAAAAACAACAAAAGCATGGTTGAAGAAAAAAGGTGTACCGGTTATGTTTTGGCCTTGACAATCGCCAGATCTTAATCCCATTGAGAATATATGGGCATACATAAAGGTAAAACTAGCCGGGAAAAATTTCAATACTCCTGGCCAACTGTGGAAAGCAGTCGATAAAGAATTGAAAATCATTAATACAGGACATTGTCAGAGACTATCATATAGCCTACCCAAACGGCTCAAGTTGCTTAAAATTTCCAAATGAAATATATCCGTTATTAATATTTTTTATTAAGTTAATGATATATTATTTGAAAATTTTTGTAAAATTGTTAAAATAAATGTTGTCATAATATATGATATAAATTATGTAAGCCTCATTTTTGTTGTCCAGGTGTGTATTCAAATTGTTTATCAACTAAAAAATTAATTTAAACTACTTAAACAAAAAAACGTAATTACTTATGAATCACCCTAATATTTTATTCAGATCCTTCGTACCATTTTTATAATTTTCAACAAGTAAAAACTGTAAAAGGTTGTGAAGCATCATCTAAATGTTGTCCTGTCTAATGGAAAACATTCATATTTCTCATTATAATAGTATTATCATAGTATCATTATAATTTTTTATTAATTAAAAAAATGTTGAAGATGGATATACTTCATTTTTACCATATTTTTTTTACTTCAAAGTTTTTATTAGATTTTGTTAATAGATATCATTATAATATTCAGTATCCAAGAACTTTTGAACGACATTGTATCTAAAAAAATTGATTTGAATAACTTGTTTTTGTCATATATTTCCAAAATTTCAATTTATTCAATGATCAAAGAATCAGAGCACCGTCTGTAATTTAAAATCTTTTATTTTTAAATTTTAAAATAAATAATCAATAGAAAATAACGCAAATCGACGAAAAACTAAACCAATAGGAACTCAACAGAAAGTGAGATTGAATAATTAATAATTTTGTTAATATAAAAAAAAGCTTGAAACCAGACTAAACAATACTGTGAAAGACTTCACAATTTTATTAAATTACTGATTCACCGATATTCTGAAACAGAATTTCTATGATGCACATAAAATGTAAGAAACGTGACGATCATTATGATTAATGATCATAATAAATATTTATTATGTTTAATTAATAATAATTATTCATATTGTGTTATTAAATAATTCTCACTTTGTTTAACACAATTTGAATTTCTAGAATTATTATCATTCACATACATTATTAGGTTGTCTGTGGTTTTTACTAATACTTTAAAATTGAAAATGCAAAACAAGGAAAATATTTTATTGTTTAAAATAATTTCAATCAATTTAAATGACAAATCCATTTACAAGCAAGGTTTTCCTAATTCCGGGATTATAAAATCCTTGGGTTTGAATGTTGAAAAATCAATAAAGGCCTTTTTTAGTATCTACTGCCAGCTAAAAGACGATAATCAGGTGCAACATCATGCATGTATGGTAGGTATAATTTTGCATTTAAGTAATTAAATTTTTCGTGTCATCTTGGCGACATGTGACTTAACATTATAACAACCTCTTTTCTCAGTAATGTTTCGTAGAGACGGATAATTTGATCACAATAAATTTGCACGCTGACAGTTTGATCAGCTTTTAGAATTTCATTATGGATAACATCAGTTATTTTCCACTAAATACACAAAACCAGTATGTTTCCTCTAAAATTTGCTAAAGCTGTTGAGACTGAGGCTTGACCACACGATTCTTAGTACCACAAATTTTTACACATCTATCAATTGATGAGGGACTCCATTTTTCGATTTCGCTAGTCTTACCAATTATCTTTAAGATGACAGGATATTATCAATGAATCCAATCCCGCTATAGTCCTCATAATAATCAATATTTTCTGCGGAACTTCCTGAAATGATTGCCGTAGCAAATCTTCATTGACATCAGAAAAATCGAAACTTCCTATTCTAAATGAGAAATACCAACATTAACTTA
This sequence comes from Bipalium vagum, assembly GCA_037834085.1. Lineage (NCBI taxonomy): Eukaryota > Metazoa > Platyhelminthes > Tricladida > Geoplanidae > Bipalium > Bipalium vagum. Next base: position 7,285 of record JBBMKC010187184.1, on the reverse strand, counting down.
TCCTGACCTTCTGTTCTTCATACACACCTCATTAATAATACAGTCGAACCTCTATTTAACAGCACCCCAAGGGACCGAAGGAAAGTGTCGTTGAATAGAGGATTTTTAAGAAATTTTGTTTCTAATTACGTAAATAATAAAAATCGAGAGATTTTACTTATAAAATATAATACAAAGAATATACAAAATAATCTATTATAATTAATTTTTATTAAAATCAAATAAAGTTGTTTGTTTCATTTCTTTTAATCGATTTTTAGAAATAATATCATGAAGCTTGTCACAAGCATTAATTATCACTGGATCATCAACATTTTCTTGCATATAACGTCGCACAATTTCCATAGCGTTAAATGCTGCATATACTGTATATAAATCATAATTTGAAATGTTTGCATAATAATTTTAAAAAATTAAAACAAATTGAGTGTCGTTAAATAGTGAATATGGTTAAATAGAGGCTTTATTTAAGGTTTTCCTTTACCTTTTCGTCGGGACCGCGCACAAGCGTCGTTAAATATAGGTTCGACTGTATACGTTGATATCATAGCCAAATATCGTCTCTCATTGAGTAATCATTGAAACGTTTAAAAAACTGTAATTAATTTCATTTATTTTAATACACGCTATATTTTTTTCATATTTATAGACGTTAATAAAAATTGACAACTTCTAAAACAACCTAATAACAGAACTGATAAATACTGAATATTTCATTTTTATTTGAAAATGACAAAGAATTAATTTTACAATATAAAAAAATTGAAATTGATTGGGAAAAAAATTTAATTAAATGAACAGAATTAATGTGTGTATATAATCAATATCTTTTTAAAATATCACTATTTAATTTAATCGAGAATCAATTCAATTTTAAAAATAATCCTTAACATTTTCATAGGAAATTGTTATAAATATTTTTCAGGTCAGTGTTTATAATAATCTACCGTCCACAATTAATCAAAAGCCATTAGAAATTGATTTAGATTATGTAAATTTACTCAAAATTTCATTATGAAATATTATATTTTGTCATGCCAAAAATAGTAACTCCGATAATATATTCACAAAAATATTTGCAAAGAAAATCCTATCAATTATGAATTTAAAAAATCATTTAACAGATTTGAATAAGACAATATCGATTTTTAAAATGTTAGACAAACATGACTCCAGTCTATTCGTAGAGATGCCAGCTTTACTACTAAGTTACTGATTCATTAACGTTTATTATTTTAGACCTAATTCTTACGAATTCTAATAAAAAAAATCGTAGAATTCGCTTAGAAATAAAAACAGAAAATATTCACTAGTTCAAAAATATATAATTCTATTCCAAAACCAACATTTGACGCAGAGAATTTATTATTTTATACAAAGAATGCAGAAAAACGAAACAATATCATTTGAAATTAATGTCAAATAAACTTAATTGTTTTCAGACAACAAGTAGACAAATTGAAATATTGAGATATCATGGAAATTGAACGTAAACAATTGAAAACATTATTAGCTGATATAGATCCATAAGCAAGATTCTGCACTGACTTGATTAATTTTACATTTTACCAATCATCATTTGCACGAAATTGAAATTACTCTAAAATTTGATATCAGATGAATTGTAATTTTTATATAATGGTGAAAAAGAAAAGGTGCACCGAATGTGCACGTAATTTACCTATGACGAAAATTTGATTCACTAAATAATTCAAATTTGGAAAAATCTGCTTTATATATATATATATATTTATAAAATATAAATGATTTCAGGATTCAGATTAAATTATTTCGAAGAATCAGAAGTTTTTCTATATATTATGATCAACTGGAAGTTGTGGACGCTATACATGTGAAAGATAAAGAATTATTGTATGTGAGCTAGATGTCTTTGCATACAAAATGATTGCGCAAAATGTTAACGTATGACGACTTATTCATTTGATTGTAACGAATTGCCTAAAAGGCCTTAACAAAAAATCACATGTTTGAAACATTTTTTTCCCTACACATAAATTTAATAACTTGTTTTTAAATGAGATTGTTAAACTTAAAATTATTAAGAAATAATTAAACAAATAAAAAAATATAACAAATTAATTTATTATTTAACATTTAGTGATACAAAACGTGTAGTGATACCATTTCTTTAGAATAACTAAAATCAAGTAATACTATTTGGTAATATTCGCTAGTTTAAAATGAGATGAATTTTTGTGGTGGTTTAAAAAATCTAATCATGCATCCTAAGTATCAAAATAGTAAGACACAATATTACAATGCCTCAAAGAGTTATTATTTAAAAATAGTCAAATTGTAACTTCATGTGAAGCATAATTTTAAATCTTTATTTCAATTTGAGAACAATTTTTCTTTTTGAAGAAAGCAAAATAACTGGAAAATAATTATTATTTATTTTAATATAAATATAATTATTATATATTTCTTGATTTTAAAAAAATTTAAATATAAATTAAAATTAGACATGTTAAATAACGGCATATGATTCATTAGTTATTTATAAATAAATTTTAACCAATGAGAATATTGTGAAATAGATAACATGAAATTAAAGATCAACTAAAATATCTTTGGAGTATATCCCATTCTTGAGAAATTTTAAAAGCGGTTGAAGAAATCAGCATCAAGAAAATGAACTAGTAATTTAAATTTTATTAAAGCAATTTGCAAAAGTTCAACATAAATAATTTTGAAAAGCTCTTTCAAATTCGAATTGGAATTTCTTTACATATGTTTTACCTTTACAAAATTTAATATGTAAATGACACAATCATATTTAAGTTTAAATATAATATCATTAAATATGATAATTTTCCAAAGAGCGTTTGTAATTGGTCATTTATTGGTTTAGAAACACGAAAATTCAATGATCTGATCAAACAATGTTGATCAGCATATCCAATACTTATCTTTAGCCAGTTCTCAGTCAGTTCCCTCAAAAATACAGAAAATAATCAATTTAACAATTAGGTTCAACTTTGAATAATTGACATTGGACAAAAAAATAATTTGCATATTTTTTTGATTTTTTCCTCTTTTACCATATTTACCGAGAAAAATTCTTAAATTCCGTACTTTAAAACAAAATTTTCAAAGTATTATTATTATTATTTAAATTCTTTCACTTTCGTACAGTTAAATGATTTTGCAGCTCAAAAATAATTATTTCAAATATTGTGCAACTTCAAAAATGACAGACATAATTAAGAATTTTTTTTCATAATAATTGCGGGTAATCAGAAATATACCTCAAATATTTTTAAGAAATTAGGAAATCTAGAAAATCACCTACTTAGAAAATATTCATTTCGGAACTCAATCACTACAAAATTATTTAATGATTAAAAATGTATTATTTATAAATGATAACAGTAGAAACAGGTGTATATTATGAAATGTCTTAAATTATGATTATCTTAATAAAATATCCATTTATAATTTGGAAATATTTAATATGGCATAAAATTTGTAAAATTTAGTATGACAATAATTCACATAAATTAAATTATATATATATGACTGAATATCAAAAATAATAAAATTAAAATTAATTAAAAAGAATTTTATTTTTGAAAATTTCAATGTTAAAAATGCATAGTGAATAATGTAAAAATATTAATTAGATTCTGATAAACACAAAATACGTTTTAAATATTAAGCTAAGAAATTTCTTTTCTTTTAGAATCTTAAGTAACTCCTAATAAAATCTAAATAAATATTTGATCAATTTGGTACCAAGTAAATTAGATGTCATTTTCAAATAAGAATAATTATAATTATTAATAATAATAAATATAAAAGAACGTTAAAATATGTTTATTAATTACGCTTTAAAGATGATTTTAAAAAATTATATGTAAGCCAAAATTAAGACTCAAATAACAACGCATTTTTATTTTTAATTTAAAAGTAGTATTTATTAATTTTGTTACAATAATTGACTGAAGTCTTTTTAAGTAAATTGAACGTATTTTGGTTTTATAATATTCATGTTAATCCAATCAAATTTTTATCAATAGTTTATTATCACTATTATGTTTCGTATAACTTAATAAAAATATTTCTTAATTTTTATAACTTATTTTAATTTTCTGATTACTTCTAATTTTTGAATAAAATTCAAAAATTTCATATTTGATCTGTACTCACAAAATTTGTGATCAATAATCATCAACAATGAATTCATATCATTTAATTTGAAACGTGTAATAGTAATATTGGAAAGGTAATACATATCATATATTTCAGTACTATTTCGAGAGAAACTGCTGAAGAAAAACGGCTGAAGTTAAACAATCAATGTTGTGTGATCTTCACAGGAACATAAACAAACATAACTTTCTTTTTATTCTTATTTCATCCACAAATATTTTTATAACTCTTAATGGATTATAATAAATAAATTATAATACATAACGAAAGGAAGTAATGTAAAAAATTGTACAATATTATCCAATGTTATTATAATTATTTGATAGGTCAAAATTTATTAAACTTTATTTTATATTTAGTGTTAAAAAAAGCTCTAATATCCTATTTAGACTGATTAGGATAAAAAATCATCTTGAACATTTATTTTTTTTAATAAAGTCCACAACAAATACTCAAGGTCACAAATTAAGTTAATGTCATGAATAAATAATTCAAAATGCTATACAACAGCTCAAGTTAAATATAAAATAAATAAACCGATATTACTTTTTTCATGTACTGGTTGATTGTTACTGGTAATCGCAGTATTGTTCAATCTATTAATACTATGGTCGACAGAGTATGTTGGTCTATTATGATTTAAATATCCAACAAAAATTGCATTTTCCAAACTATTTAGAAAACTGTCATTGTCCAAAGAATTTAAATCATCAATATCCTTAAATTCAAATTCAAATAAGAACTTTTTAAAAATTAAATATCACTCACATAAAAATCCGTCAAAACTGACATATTACAATGTGCATGATTACCATTTGTACCAAAATCATTAAGCGAACCATTAGCATAACATGGGTTATTAGAAGTTAAGCTATGTGCATGAGATCTCTTGACTTTTCTGTTATATTTTTGATAAATTATTAAAACCATCAAAAATGCTGAAATTCAAAATAAAGAGAATTCAAAGTTAAATAAAATACGTATTACTTAATGCTAAAAAAATTCCTGAAGTTCCAACAACTATACTGATAACTTGATTATGAGTAAAATTTGAATAATAAGTCCCATTATAAATTTGGGTAGAATTAATATCTGAAAAATTACTTATTGCACTTGATATTGGAATAATAATATTCATGAAATTCAACCATAAATGATACTTTATTTACTTTAATATTAACAAGAAATTATACAAGAAAACTTAAACATTTCTTATAAATACACTGACAATATTATATTATTTAAACACCGTTTTTGTTATTTGAAAAAGTTAAGATCATAAAATTTAATTATTTTTATTACTTAATAATTTATTTTTGGTAAATAAAAAATATTTTTAAGATATAATAAACTTTAGGGCTATAAGTATTAATTTTTTGCAATATTTAATAAAAATTAAAATATATCCAATTAATAATTGACACTTAAAAATACACATGAAATTAATAATTCTTAGAGATAGTCTAAAAACACAATATAATTGAAATTCGACATTATCTAAAAGACATCATTCATGAATAATTGGAACTCAGATGTTTTTTGCAAATCTATGTTCAATTTCCTTTTCCAGATTTCGAGAAAAATCTGTATATCGATTCCGATATATAGATTTTTGAATACATAATCGGTTGAGTAATTATTAGATTATACAGTTCATTGTAACACCAACAATACCTAACACCAATTTCATCAATAATCCTTATGAAATTATCTTTTCGAAAACCTATTTTAATAATCGATAGGGATCTTGACAACTTTTGCTACACTATTTACATTTGTTGAGTTTTGGAATAATAATAATAAGTTTTCGATGATAATAATAATAATTTGTTTTAATTAATCATAGTAATAAAATTTTTTTTTTAAAAACGGGAAATTTTTTTATTAATGAGAAAATCCGGTCGTTGGAATTTTTCATGGAATCAGGCTAATGAATTTCCCGACAGGAATCCATTAGCCTCGACAAGAGACTATCTCGGCGTGGAGATAGTGAGTGGATATTAGGGAAAAATAGCCGTCTCTGAGCGTATGGATTTGTGATCATAGACCAATCTCTACGCATATAAAAGGAGACGGCTATTCCCGTTAATGATTAGAAAAAGAAAAAGCCAGTAAGGCCTGAGAAACCAGAGAACCCAGAAAAAGCAGAAGTCTAAAAATCGAAGACGAAACCCCGAAGTAATTATTATGATGCAGCCGGATTTATTCTCAATCATGCAGCCAGATTTTTACAAGGAGACCCAGCGAGCTTGGGAACTCAGAGGAGATTGTAAGTGAAATGAAAAGATCTGACAAAGGAAGAGTAGTACCAGATGAAGTAAATGTTGTCTCTTACAGAGACGCCTTAAAGGTGAACACTAATATAAGAAAGTCAAGACCGCCATACCCAAAACCGTACAGTAATAATAATGTCTACAGAAGTGATAATAGGAAGCAGCATGTAAGACCACGGCCAGAGGTAGCTTGTTACAGTTGTAACAAAATTGGACATATTAGCAAAAATTGTCCAAATCGGAAGAAAGGGCAATGTTTTGCATGTGGTTCAGAAGACCATATAAGAAGGGATTGTAACAGAGTAAAGTGCAATCGTTGTCACGGAAACGGACATCAAGAAAGGGACTGTTACACCAGCGAATCTAGAATTAGAGTTAACAGGCAACGATTTAATTATGAGAGAAACAGAGGGACAGAGTATTGAAGAAGAAGCAACACAGCTTATCAGAAGAAACGGTTGAAGCATTTTCAACGTTAGAAGACAGAGAAAGACAGTATGAAAATGGGGAAAAGCAAACTGATTCGTATTATGAACACCCAAAATGGCGGGATCCGTTCGAAGTCGAGTTGATCAGAGCCTTGAATTAGACGGGAATGAGAGGGAAATGATTGGTAACGTGAAAAGTGGTAGTGGGAACGAGAAGGAGTCAGGACGGAAAAGAGAGGTGGAAAAGCTGAATAGATTTTTGAAGAAGAATGTTAGTAATGGAGACAAAATTGAGATTTTAACGGTGAACAGTTTTAAAGAACCGAGTATCAACTATCATGTAATGAAAGGAAGGCCAAGTGTGACCATTATTATTCAGGGCCATGAAATGGAATGTTTACTAGACACCGG
>JBBMKC010187073.1:0-15149 GCA_037834085.1 Bipalium vagum | reverse complement strand
AATTCTGGTTTTGGAACTGATACCGGACTCCCAGATTGCATTCGCCAATGCCGTTTTCGCTTAACGTTATTGAAAAGGGTCCACTTTTCATCTCCTGTTACAATTTGTTTTAAAATTGAATCATTTTTGTTTCTGTTCAACAAAGAAACGCTAGCAGAAAATCGGTCATATTGGTTTTTTTTCTGATAATGCATGTGGAATCCAAATATCACATCTGTTCACAAATCCAATATACTTTAAATGTCTTCCAACTGTGGTCTGGTCTATATGTGACATAAATCCAATTTCGTGTGTTGTTAAATGAGAATTATTTTCTACCAGTTCTTTGATTTTGTCATCATCAACTGCAGATGGTCGTCCAGAAGAAGTTCTTTTTTCAAGACTGATGTCACCATCACGGAATTTTGCGAACCATACACGAACCGTTCTTTCTTTAACTGCATCCTTTCGGTGTACATTACATATCTTTCTGGTCGTTTCTGAAGCAATTTTCCCTTTCTTAAAATAGTGAAGCATAATTGATCTAAAAATTGTATCTTCAGAAACCATTTCTAAAATTAAAAAAAAATACAATTTAAAACAAAAGTCATATTTCATTAAGATAATATCAATAAATGATTAATTATCTATTATATTAAATATTTAAATAAATTTTGCATGAAAAATTTCAAACAATATCATGAGATTAAACATGATGACTAAAAATCGGCAAAACATTATGCCTCAACCTAATTATTAAAACTATATTATTGTATTGAAAATTTCATTAATTTCTAAGATAAGAAAAGAAAAATTTTAATAATTAAATATTTTTCAATTTGAATATTAAGAAATTTAAGAAATGATTTCTAAGATATTAAATACATTTATCAATATTAACGCTAAATATAAACATTTAATTTTGATTTAATTAAAAAATACAGTTGTTTAAATGAAATTCGATAGAAATTTTTGCGCTTTTTATTAAATTAAATTAATTTAAAGAAGTTGAATATCATGCCTTGGAAATTTGAAAATAATGTTGGAAATATTGGTATTCATTCAATTTTTGTTATTTTATAAAAACGAATTTAGTTAAATACTTCTTTCCTAGCAATATATATATTGTTGGTCGTATCTCTGCAAACCTTATAATTAATGATAAATCTGTTAGTAGAAAACATGCTACGATTATTTGGCCTAGTAATCAGAGATTTTTGGAAGTTGAAGATTTGTCTAAATTTGGTACATTTATAAATAAGTCACCATTGATTGGTAGAAAAGGTATACTGAAAGATGGTGATATTATTACATTTGGTGCTCAACCTGGAGTTGATTTTAAGTAATCTAATTTAACTTTAAAAACCTATTAATAAATTTAGATGTTCTTTTGAACCATTCGATATTATTACTTCTGCACTAGTTAATAATGAACGTCAGTTATTAAAAGTGTATTTATCTGTTTGTGGAAGTAACATTGTAAACGATTGGAATGATGGGATCGAGTATCTTGTTATGAGTACTGTGAAGGTCACATATAAGGTAATCTATATTCCTAATGAAACTGTCAAATTGATTTCTAATACATTGATAAGCATTAAAAGCTAATATGATTTTGTTATCTAATTTTTTTGTCACATTTTTCTACCTTCTGATATTTACAATATTAACTGAATAAATAAAATTGTTTCTTGAACTTAGAATAATCTTTCACATCTTTATCAACAACCTATACCTTTTTTTATAATTTTTAGTTCATACATCATATCCTGTAGTATCGGTGAAATAATAATGTTTAATTCCAGGTGGTATGCGCTTTGATTAAGCAAGTGAACATTGTGACAATAGACTTTGTTAAAGAAATGCTTGATTATTTTAAAGGGATTCGATTGGTTAAACCCAAGCCGGAAGAGTATGTTTAATTTAATGATTTTTATAAAATATTATATCTAGTATTATGAGTGTTCTTATTTTGATTATAAATCATACTTCAATATTTAAGAAGTTATGTCAAATATTAAAAATAACTTTGTAATTTAACTTGTCAAGTAAATATTGATTTCATCTACTCTCGAAATTGAACCTTCGGCTGTTTGTCTGTCTAAGAAGATATTCTGTGAAGATCTCTTTCACAAAAGCATTCCGATCCTGTCGTAATTTAGAAATCCTAGTCACATATTAAGATATTCTTTTTCATAGCAAATAAAGACAAATAACTTACAATATAAATGTGAATCCTTATTGTGACAACGAACAATGATTGAAATGAAAATACTTTCGAAGAACACTCATCCGATGCCTATTCAATATAAAACTTCAAGTTGGAAATATGAAAATGGTTATTCATGAAATGAATACGGGAAATAAAAGAAAAAGATGAGCCAAAAACTATTTCATGAAATAACTATTTTTGAGTTTATATTTAATATCTGTATAAATTTTATTTACCTTAAAGTGAGTTTTTATCATGAAATACTATTTTTATTTTTTAAAATATTTTTCTGTTGATAACTGGAATATTGATCTCAGATTTAATATTATTTCAAAAGTATTTATTTTCAAATATCTAAATAAATTATTATTAATTATAACTTAGAAGATAAATTTCCATATGGACTAAATTATTTTATTGATCTAAAAATTGATTTTCTATCACTTTTAGGGTGTCCTAAAAGTAATCATGGTTTTTGTAAAAAAACTGAAATCAATATAATTCAAAATAAAGAATAATTAATTCTTTAAAATAAATTCCACAATGATCTATTGTCTGTTACCAAAGTGTACCATCGACCTGAAAAGGTGATAGTGACGATTAATGGTGGACTTAGAAGGGCCAAGTTTTTTCGGACAATCTGCGAGTACTACTTGCGGTGTATTTTTAACCAATTTAATTAGTATCTCTCCGTCCGGACTTCACCTTATTGTCTAGATTGGTGTCACCACTTTGGAAGCGCTGGAACTATTTTCGAGCTGCGACTTCATTGATTGTTCCATCTCCTTCAACATCATTGATTTCGCGAGAGGTGGCAGCAGCTTTACATTTTTTCCAATAGTGTTGGAGGATTCGTTTTTAAATTTTTCTTCACGAATTTCTAATTGTATACAGAATTAATATATAGTTATAAAGCTAAAGTTTATATACAGAAATAGAGTATGATTATGAAAAGAAATCAATACCTTGTCGATCGAGTAATTATATAAAAAATATGCTCGTCAAATGTAAACTAATAAAAACGATCATTACTTTTGGGATAAGATAATAATAATACACGATTTTTCTATCCAGTTTGTACTTCGAGTTCTTCAAAATATAATTCACAGAAAATGATTATTTTAATTCAAATGTCAATAATTGCTATTATAATGTAATTTTTAGTTGTATTAAGTGCAGAAAATTATCTCCAGCAACATTGCATAAACTTGAATAAAGACATATCCAAGCATTTAAACAGGTATATTATGTACTCAGACTTAGGGGTCAGAACCATATTTCTAAAGTATTTAAAAATATTTTTATTGTACATTAAAAATCAAAGAAATAAAAACTTAATGGATAAAAGAATTTTCGTAAATTTCATGAAAATATATTTTAGATATAATTTTCTATCAAATATTTGGGAATCATTTAAATTTCTTTTTATTAGATATGTTCCGCGATCGGAAGACAAAGATTTCTCAGATAAAAATACGTTTAAAGTCAATTTTCGACGAAGGAATTTATTTTTTAAAAAGAAATTCTATTTCATGTCCGACGAAAAAAAAGCGAAGCTCGAGGAGGCTATAATTTCTGGAGGAGGAACAACAGATCTTTTAATAGACAGCAGTTGGACTGAAGACTCATTGAGATTGATTTTATCTGATACGGAAAGTATTGTCGTTTATGAAACATCCCAAAATTCTTTAGTGAACAAAGTTTATTGCTCATTGAAAGAAATTCGAAAACGTCCTATCATAGATTCTGAAATCGGATTCGCTGTGTTATGTGGTTCTATAGATGAATATTGTAATACTACCAAGCCTTGTAAAAGTTCTATTTATTCAGAAACAAAATACTCACAGGCTTTTACGATAAATCCTTTTTATTTAAATGAAGAAAATCCAACTAAATCTGATAGGGTTTCGGCTTCCAAAAAACGGTAATTTCTTTTAAATTAAGAGTATGTTGATTTCATTAAAACTAAATTTTTTCTTGAGGATGATTTGAAAATCGGTTTCACTTTTACTTAAAAGATTAATCTACGAAACTAATAAGTGATAATTCTTAATTCAATAGATTTATTGACAATTTTTGTAATCGAAAATTTCAGTTCAATGATTTAAAATCAATAATAAAAATATAAATGAAATCTAATATTTAAAATTATTATCGGATACTTAATCTTACTTTTAAGATTACTTTTCTAATCATGGTTTAATAGGGTATAAAAGTTAAATCGAATTTTTAAAATATATTCTAAAAATCAATATTTCATGTATTGGATATTTGAAGTTTAAAAATACGTAATTAAGAATAAATTCACAAATGCGTGAATAAATAAGAAACGTGAATCAAGAAAAATGTAAGATTATATTAAAAACTATCATCTTCTAAAAAAAATCTGATTATTGTCTGTGATAAATCTGACAAGTGAGAAAATATTTTTAATTATAAAGATTTAATTATTTTTTTTTAATTCGAAAACTCTAAAATGTTTTTTTTGATTCTTTCCATGAACATGTTACCTTTAGTCATCAATATATTATAATAAGAGTTAATCAGTAATTCATGATTTTTGAATAGTTCAATTAATTTCTTAATTTGATTTTTTCATTTTAACAATAGGATTCTGCTTGAATATGAGAATTCAGAACCTTGTAATCTGAAACGATTGAAATCTTCGTTTATTAATACGGATTCGAAAACCAATTCGTTAGTCGATCAGGAAAATGTAAATCTTTCAAGTCATCAACAATTATCGACAAGTACTGTCAACTCTTTCAAAAATGGATGTTATGATCAAGACAAGTTATCTGGAAAGGTAAGGAAATTTTCTTAAATAGAAAAATCGATATATATTCATAAATTTTAAGTCTGAAAGAAAGATGATGCAGTTAGTTCAAGAACGACAAGCCGATCTGTTCAATACATCGTCAATCAACCAAGGTTTATATAAATTTTGATTGTTATTAATTCTCTAAATTTTTTTCCACTTGGGAGATTTTGCTCATGTTATATGTAAATTAGATAACAACTTGCTTTTTGTTTTTTTGTCAGACTTTAAAAAAGAATTATGACGAATTATTATGGAAAAGTTTTTGTTTTGGAATACCATTGATTTTTCTTATTTAAACAAGCTTAAAAGAAAAAGTACGCTGGGTTAATTTGATTTTTATCAGAATCAGACGATACAACAACATTTATCGACTAATATGAATATTCAAGAATTTTCATTTTTTTTTGATAGACAGATTTAACATTCGATTGTTGAAAATCACAATTGATTATTGAAAATCTTATGTTAATTAACGAAAGAAATCAATTCTGTTGAAGTATTTTTTGAACGTAATATACTTATATCACTGCCGAAGATTTAAAGAACGATCAGCATTAAAACACAAAATCTGTAAATCACTTAATTTACGACCATATTTCAGTTAGTAATATTTGTCAATTAAATTGGTAACATAAAAACCAAAATAAACTATTTGAAATAATAATTCATTAAAAAAATTTTAATTTAAAATTTTAAAATATTATTTATTATTATTATTTATGTGGTTGACTTCAATGTCAATTCATTCAATGATTTTTTGTTTTTAGTTAAATTTTTTTTCAAAATCTGATTGTCAAAATAAATGGTTATCATGTTGTTCTTAGGTAATCTGAACTGTTTGTGAAAATTTTTAGTTGCTTTAATTAAAATTTTAAAAATTGATTTTCCTTGTATGTTTTGTCCTTTAATAACCTTTAAAAATTATCGACTAATTAATATGTAGAAAATAATTTTGTTTATTTCATAAATATTTTCATTAAGAAAATTTTGGAAATGTTACCCATCAAAATCAATCTACAATAAGCAAAAAATGCGCAATAATTTGTTTAAAAACCGGAACAGAAATTTCGAAGAGCGCAGAAACCGATCTGTTTGATGATAATTCCTCAATGGATCAAGAATTTGATAATAATCAGGTAATAATAATTTGAAACATAAATTTAAATATTTTTTTATTAAATTGATTCTTTCGTTATATAATCTAGCTGACTGAACTTTTGTTTAAATTATTTTTACCTGGCATGTATCTTTATAAATTTATTATTGCAATATTTTTTAATCTCTAATTGATAAATAGAAGAAACATTAAAAATCAAAATGGCGAAGAATGCTAATTGCTTGTCTTTTTCTTATTTTATTAAATTAATGAGGAAATTCAGTTTTTTGAATAAAAATATCTTTATATAAATACATTAGTATAGTTTCATCGATTCATAAAAAATTTTTTAATATCTGAAAACTTATTATAGCATAAATGTTCTTCTTTCATCAGGAATTGTTTGTTTGGTGTAATTTGTTAAAAAATTTCAAAATCTTATATTTCTCAATTTTTTAAGTGGAATATTTGCCGAAATAAAAGCTTTGCATAATAAAAAAAAGATTACTTTTTTAAAAAAGTTTATTTAAGGTCTGTTTTTAGCTTTAAATATGTTGAATAATGAATCATTTTTAGGCATTAATTTTTGTATTGCATGTGATCTTACCAAATTTTGTAACCACATTCTTAAAATGATTTGATCTATTTAATTTTTGGCATAATTTGTAATTTTTTCTTAAAATAAATTTATAAAAATTAAAAGAAATTACGAAGTTATAATCTTATCAAAAAATAATTTTTATATGATTTTAAAATTAAAATGACTTTCAGAATTTTTTTTATGAATATGACTAAAACTTAAAAAATATGAAGTCATATCCGAGTTATCTTTTGTTATTATTATTATTATTATTATTATTATCTGTTCTCATTTAAAAACGAATAGTGAAACCTCAAATTTATTTTGGATTAATTTTTTGTGACATGTTAATTAATATAGTGATTCTAAATATTAATTTTAAATATTTCGTTTAGTTTATTTTAGATGTGAATTATATTGCTTTAAAAAGTGCCACTTTTAAAAAATTGCTTAAGGAAATGATAACCAATGATATTACTTTTGATTTTTTGATTATAATTTTTAATCATTTTTGATTTTTATATGCTTAGTTATTTTCTAATTGTAATTAACTTTCATGTATTTTATTTCTAGATTTCCGAAATATCTCCCGTTAATAAGGATTATTTGAATCTGAAATCTTCTCACAAATTTGATGTAAGTTTGCATGTTTATTAAACAATGAAAATTCTTTGTTAACAGTATACGAACAGTGATACCATAAAATACATGCCTTTGGTAAAAATGTCTTATTCTACAAAGGAGAGCTGTAAGAACTTTAAGAAGGTTGGGTTGTTTATTAATAATATTTTTATTTCATTTTTTCAGGTCTCTCAAATCTATATTAATCCTAACCCTATGAATATGTTTAAATACAAATAAAGTTTCTTTAAAAGTCGTTTTTTATTTCAATATTTTTTTCTTTATTTAAAATTTTCTGAGGAGACAAATAATTTTTTTTGAATACTCAATTCAATTTATTTAAAAATATTGAATGACCAAAAATTTACTTGGACTTCAATTGTTATTGAATTTTTTGGTTTAAATTACTTATTAAGATCATATTTGTATACTAATGTTAAATTTAAAAATATATTTTATTAAGATTAAAGAAATAGATTGCGAAGTACTTATATCATATATTTGAGTTATAAGCATAGAGAAATGAAAAATAATAATAGTAGGCGTGGGAATTACTTCCAAAAGTTTTGTTATAGATTAATTATTATAAAATATTCATATGTCATTGAAAATAAAACTGATTAGTAATATTGTAATATATCTATAACATATCATTAGTTAGTATTTTTTTAACTGATTAAAAAGCATAATTCAAAAGGCATAATATAATAAAAATCATAGGCCAAGGAAGCAGCATTTGAGGTAATTATTTTGCGACAATTTAAAGAAATCAGCAGGCGAACCCATAGATTAATGACAATAGCCTACGGTGAATATGTCCTGTTCGAACCAGCATATCCAGAATGATACCGACCAATTAAGACAGGCGACTATGGTCGAACACAGAAAGTTTAGGTCAACCTAAGAAGTTCGAAGATGATGATTTACGAGGAATTATCAAAGAAGACCCATGCCAAATGTTTGAAGAAATAGGACATACATTAAATATTAACAGGTCAATTGCGGGTAAACGGATGCGAGCATGATCGACAATGATCCAAAATATGGAAAATAGATACCATATGATTTGACCGAAATGAAGTAAGAACTGCATTGCGAAATGTTACTTAAACGATGAAAAACGAATGCTGCTTTTGAAAAGACTAATCAATTTTCAACTATGTCTATGTCATGAGGTATCTCTTTTTGATATCTCTCGGCATTCACATTTCCATTAATTCTTTTCAGAATTCCAACTCCATCACTGTTGAAGCAGCTTCAGACATGTATAAATGGGCCATGTCCCATAACTGTTTGGGTAAAAGCAGGGTTGCAGTTTTCCAACGTGATTCTTCCAATCGATAATGACAGATACATTTTTGACACAGCCTGTATTGTACGTACAGATAATATCATGAACCTCTAATAAATGATTAACTTTGCAAATGTATGTGAAGCTTGGGGTGAAACAATATTTTGTCTGCCAATTCTCATCTTATCTCGCACGGATCTTGTTTTCAGATATTTCTTCCAAACATATTCCAGATCACGTTTTCTCACACCCTTGCTATACTTTTCATGTAATTCACAAGCTATTTCTGTTCAAGATTTTTCATTATTCCCTAATATAACGATTAAATTTCTTTGAAATTCTGTTATGTAATAGACATTATATTGCTCTTAAACCAAGTAATTACACATTATTTTACTCATCATTTAAAAATTTTATTATAATAACTTATATTACTTAAATATTTTATCACTAACTAAATATTTAAACAACTATTTTTAACTAAATTGAAATATGTATCAAAATTTGTAATTTTATTTGAGTTGAAATTATTTACGCACACTGTTTATATATTTATTATTTATTAACTATCAAAATTGTGATTTAATTTTGAAAAATCAGCAGAATGTTTCATGTTATCTAAATATAACTGAATGGGAAAATTTTATTCATTCACAGTTGATTCTAAATTTTTAAGAGTTGAAAGAAATCATTAAAAAAAGAACAATAATAATTTTGTATATGTCACTTATTTCTGATTATTTATAATTTTGAAAAAACTTAGCTGCTTAAAAGGTGGTCAGAATTTGTATCATTTAATTTTCAAAATAATTTTAATTTCTATATCAATATTATTAAAACAACAATAAAATTTTTAATATTTAGCAATCAATTTTAACAATTAGAAAGACGAGGTTACTAACCTAATATTACTTTATTTATATCTATTTCTCTTGTAACAATTATTTCTCCTGCATATTATAAATAATTATATTATAAAATTGTAATTTTAAAATTTCTTATAAATTTATTTTAAAAGTCCAATTTTTTCTTGTTTCAAAACCTTTGTTGTTTTTTATTTTCTTTTTTAATTTTTTAATTTAAAAAAAAATTATTTTTTTAAATATAAATTTTATTCGTAATTTTTTAGGAAATAATTAACTTAATAAGTAAAAAAAACTTTGATGGTGAGGATAATTATCGTGTTAGGTGAAAATAACATTTTAAGCTGATAAAAGTGGTGCATTAAAAATAACGACTTATAATAATAATAGATAGTATTGATATCACAATGATTAATAACATAAAATACCTTAAGTAATGCATAATTATAATAGTAATGTTAATGGTAATATCAGATAATAATAATAATTATTATTATAAAATGGGTTATAATAGAAAAGAATAAGACAATAATGTGGATATTCGATTCCCATCTTATAAGTTCTATAAATAAAATTTTGGCGTAAAATAAAATTTAAATAATACGCTGGCTAATTTAAAATTAAGTATTTTAATTATTAATTATTAATTTAGAATTAATTAAATAAACTTTAAAAAATAATTTTTAAATATTATTTTAGAAAGAATTACTGATATTTAATGATTATTTTTTGTCCAGAAAATTACCAGATAAAAAGGTATGTTTTATTTTGGTAATTTTAATTTTCCCTGGCACATCTTTTTAATTAAGGAGTGTTGTTTGTAGATTGCCTGAGTAGCTTGGTGATTTAGAATGACTGCCGATTGTTGCAGTTTGATTGAGAATGATTGCATGTTGCAGTTTGTTTGCTGTAATTAAAAGGGTCTTACCGTCATTTAATTTAATAAAGCTTTATAATGTTGCTTTAGTTAGAGGGTGAGTTAAGAGCTCTTTAGATAGACCCACAACCTCAGTGTAGGTTAGGTGAACTAGATAATAGTTGTGCCAACAATGTAGAATTAGTCTCACTATTAATAGTTAAGCTTGATGGGTCGAGTGCGTCGGTGGGTTGATATTTTAAGAAACAAGAAGAGTGAATCAATAGACTGTTCAGATGAAAAATTCAAAACATTCTTCTGAAGACATGAATAGTCATGCGATTATATACCAGCCACATTCTGACTATAAACAGGAATGGGCTGAGAGGTACTTGTATTCGACAAATTTTTCAAGACTACCATTATTCATAAAGGGAATCCACCATCAGACCTAAGCAGCCAACTGAGAGTCATGACGTTGACTAGTACCATCTATAGATATGAAATCGGGATTGTCGATTTACAGTAGAATCAATTTATTTGATTAAGGAATCAAAAATCGGATTAAACGGTATATCAAACAGCCTTACCTTGAAGTCGGATATTAAAAGCCAAATTAGAAACCTGTATTTAACAACATTGTTCACTTGGATCTTATAATTCATATACGAGATTACTCAGTACATGAGAAAGAAAGCCTAATATTAGCTCAAGATTCTTAATTGATTTTTATTTTAATTGGTAATGTCAAAACTTTTAAAAATTAGATTTTTAAAAAAGTTATTAATTTTATTTTTTTATATAAGTTGATTTGATATCTTTTAAAATCTAAATAAATGTTCTGTAGTGTAACATTTATAAGAAGTAAAAGATAATCTTATTTTTAATTAGAAGTAGAAATTTCTTCTACTTCTTATTATCATTAAGATTATTATAAAATTAAATAAAATTTGAATCTGTTTTATAAATTTGAATGGTTACTTAAAATACTCGCCATAAATAAAACTTAATTTATACAATATATTTTAGTTATTTTTAAATGTTACTATATTTAAAAGTTCAGTCCTTTGTTTAAATTGTTAAATTTTATATACTCTAGGTGTAATTTAATTAGCAAATATTCAAATTCTTAAAATCTAGTTATGATTTTCTGTGAATTTTCACAAGCCTATTCTGACAGAATCTATTCAAATCTTAAAGATTTTTTGGAAATAAATTTAAGTCCTTAAATTTTCTTGAAAAAGTTAAGATGACATTAAGATATACTTCTGATAGTCATCCAATAAGCAGAAATGATGAGAAATTTGAAGTTAGAATAATCGAAAGCAAGTCTTGCCAAATAAATGATGACAATGTAGAAAATGAAGACGAAAAAGAAGATGAACAATTATTGTCAAAACGTAAATCAGATTTGGAGAAAAGACGTCAGTCTCGTATGATTACAAATGCCGTAAGATTGGATTTACAAAGATCAATTCTAAATCATGGAAGTAATACACAAACAAAACAAACAATAATTTACAATTTTCTTGAATTTCCTACAGGATGGAAATGCTTTCTTTATCATTTTGCTGTGTTAGCTTATTTTTTAATCAATAAGTAGTATAATTTATTGTTTATTAGATTTCTTTTGGTGCTGGTCTGTTTGATTCTTAGTGTTCTATCAACGATAGGGCATTATAGGGTTGTAGCTATCGATACACTTTTTTGGATGGTAATGGGTTTTAAGTTATTAGCTTATGAGTAAATAAATATGTGATATGGTAAAATAATTATTTATGTCTACTTATTAATACTTTTGCATAATTAATAATAATTAAATGAATTACCAAATTATTAATTAAAGAATTTCATAAATATTAACTTTTACAAACTTAAATTATTCCGATCTAGTTTGAATAATTATATATCCATGTTTTCATTAATAAATAAATAATAAAATTAGTTCTAAATAATTCAAAATTAATATTTTATAATTTTTGTAAAAGATGTGTGTATATAGAACATATTTTTATTAGTATATTTGAGTATTAGAACTTCTCTGCCTTAAATAATGTATTCTAATTTTTTGAAAAATAAAACTTTAAAATATTTAGAATATGATTTCATCCATATATATATATATATATAACCATATATTAAAAAGTGATTATAACTCTTTTTGTAACATATTGAAATTAAGAATACAGAAAATAAAAGAGGACATAAAAAATAGAAAATACCTTTTTATTATTAATTGTCAATTTTCATTCTTTTTCGCAATCCCATAGAAAATCTTTCAACAAGTATAATTTATTTTTAAGTGGTTATGACTAAGAGTAATTCTGCAAAAATAATTAAATTTCAACATCTCTGAAGAAAACCAAGCTGAAATTGCTTTGCTATTTGTTTTGTCTTTAGAATGACTATTTGGACATGTATGATCCAAGAAGATCATTAGAGAATAATTATCGATTTCAATCAAAAAATTTTTCACCTTACTAAATTTTCAATATGATTCTAATTTAACACAATATTTAATATCTTATATATTTGTGATTTCATATTTCTAATTTATTATATGAAATAGTTTATTATATTGAATAACATAAAATAAATAAAAAAATATTTTGTCAGTTATGGATTTTACAGGTTATTTATGATCATTTTATTATGGGGATTTTTGATTTTAATGAAATATACCAATTTTTCTATTCTAGTTCGCTATATGAAACATCTTTTCACATTATATAATTTGATGAAAGAAATGTTTAATTGATAATCAGATCCTTGAATATCGATTAGATAGTCTTTAAAAACATTTTCACTTATCATATTGGGTTGTTTGGAAAATCAATTCGCATTTTTTATTAAAAAGTAAGATCCAAAGTTCTATTAGTAATAAATATATTACTCAATGATATATTGTCCTTTTTGTTCCAAGACCTTCTGCCATCTACCAGGTAATTTGAATATTTCAAACTTTGAAATGACATAAGTACTTTAAATTAAGATTTAAAGATATGTATAGAAAAAGCGAAGCGACTTTCCGAATAACCCAATATTTCGTTAAGATAAATAAAGTTAACACATAATATTAAAATTCTTGTAACCAGAAGTTTCATCTGCTCAAATTAATTTTGCAATCTATAATTTACAATTTTTTTCGATTGTAGCGAAATACTTAAGATGACAGATTTTTAGATTTTAGAAAATCACCTTGACTAATATTTAAATCTATAGCAAACAGAACTAACTACTGATGATATCATGAAACTGCCCAATCAACTGAGACAGATTATCGAACATATATTATTTAGAAAGGATTTGTGTGCTTTAATAGATTTCTTTCAATTTTCTCCTAAAATCAAATGAACTTCTGCTCAATTGAATAAATTAAAAATTATATTTATTGATAAATTTACAGTACGTTATCTAATACCGTGAACAAAAAATATATTATGGCAAACGAATTCCTTAGTTTTAATACAGAGATCCAATTACAATAGAATAAGCATGAAAAATCTATTTTAGTCTTTAATAATTGATGGAACTTCCTTTAGCTTTTTAAACTACCACAAGTCTTTCTGGCATAGAACGAGCTAGATCAAATTGGGATCTGATTACATAACATTTCAAAGATATGTCGATTCAAACGGTCTACATTATGGAGGAACTTCTTCACCAGCCTTTTCAATAGAAACCACAGATTTTATAGTGGTTTTAAATCTGGGGTTTGTGAAGAAAAGTCTGGCACATTCCGCCCTTATCGTAATACAATCTTTCACCCTCTGACTTCTGTGGCATGGAGCACTATCGTGAAGAATAATCCATGAATTCTCTCATTCTTAAAACACTGCTGCTGTAACTATGATACTTTAAGATTTAATATCTTTAAATACCAGTCAGTGTTGCACTTTTCGTTAGATTTTATTAATCGTAATCTGGTGTGGCCATTTGAAGTGAAGGATCCCCAAAAAATAACAATCGCAAGATGATTAACTGTAAATGGAAAGATATATTTTCTTTGATTGTGAAATTTTTTGTTTATGGTATTAGTTAACGTACTGTAGTTCTTTTTAAAGTTTATGTACACGTTCCTGATCTATGTAATATGTTTTTCAACTTATTTTTATTTAAAAATTAAGCATTTTAAATCACCACTAACATTTTAAATATTTTCTAAAATTTTATATAATTTTTAAATAATTAATAATTTTTAATAAATTATTAATTTTTGTAGTCTGGCTAAAGAAAATGCGTTAAAGTGCAAAATATTGAGACTGAGTTTTAATTAACATTAAAAAAATTAAAATAAATTATTATTTAGTTAAAAAAGTTTCGTTATTATATTTTAATTAAAAATAATTTTGATAATAAAACAAATCAATATTTATAATACAATTATAAAATTTCCAATAATATTTTCCTTTGTAAGAGTTGAGACAATAACATAATATAAAAATATTTGGAGGATTCAATGTGCCCCTCCTTTTTATTCATTTCATACTCGGCTATAACCGTTGTATTGGATTATTTGTTATATTTCATATTTCTACAATTTTCGAATATGTACTTTTTAAAAAAAATTTTCATAAGTAACTGAAACACACACGACCTGTTTCTAAAACTGGAGAAAAGGTCCACAAGCATGATTTCAGGTTTTAGAGTACTAGATCTGTATTTAATATTTTTTAGTATCTGCTTTAGGGTTTTGCAATAATTCTATAATATTTTTACTATTTTACAAATATACATAATTTCTACATATATACTATAGTCCTTTTCAAATTTATTGAACACTTTACATTTGACTTATAAAAAAGTTACATATAATACCAAATATTATTG
>JBBMKC010186962.1:0-15150 GCA_037834085.1 Bipalium vagum | reverse complement strand
ATGATAATAATGATAATAATGATAATAATGATAATAATGATAATAATGATAATAATGATAATAATGATAATAATGATTATTATTTTTATTATTGATGTTGTTGTTCTTTCATCAACCTGATTTCCAAAATCTGTTCTACAATAATTAATTAATTAATTAATTAATTAATTAACAGAATCTATTTTGGTCCCAGCTTTAATGAAATTATAAAAGCTATATGAGCTGATAATTTACGAGCGACTCAATTTAATCACATAATTTCTATTTATCTCTGTCAAACATTGATACAAATAGATGCAACCTATTAAGATAGCATTATATATTTAGAAACGATTTCAGATTACGATTTTTCATTCTCTTTTTTCAATAGTGAAAATTTGTACTATTTTAGGAAAAAAACAATAAAATTATAATTTAGAAATATGCATTTTTCCATTTTAAGAGTTCAGTCTCACCTTGATAAGGTCTGGTGGGCTGTTTGTAATAAACTTTACGAATAAAGTTGATAATAATTGTCTAAAGGTTAATTATATTTTCCAGTAAATATATTTATTTATAAAAATAAATAAATATATTTACAAGATAAAAATAAGAATAATAGAAAATATTTCATGTTAATAATAAATTTTGTACAGGAAAATCAATTCATTTCGTGTTTTATTATTGAAACAATAATATTAAAATTGCAAATTATAATTTAATTAATATTTAAGAATTTTTAAAATTAATATAATTAATTAATTAATTATAAATTCATAAATATTTTAAACAATAAAATACTTGAAGATAAAATAGACAAATTTTCATTCAGCTGCACTCAAGTTTTTTTATTGATTGATTTATTTATTGATTGTATATTTTTGTTTAAATTAAAACTTTTTAAACTCTTTTTTGCTACAGTATAAAGCAAAGTATAAACATTATATTTTGAATTATTAAGAAAAGATTTCACTAAGTTTTGAAGGTTTTAATTTTTTTCTCTTTGTTTTAGACCATAATATTGTTATATTTTTATTTTGCTTTAATTATTATTTGTTTGTTTTATCATCCCTTGTTTGATTATTTAATTGTAAATTGTAACAGTTAAATAGATTTTGTGAATAAGGAATATTATTTATCATAAAAGCATAAATTAAGATAAAAAAATAATAAATTAACATAAAGTAGAAAGTAAGAAAATCAAATAGAAAATAGAAAGGTAAAAAATGAATATAATAAGATTAAAATAAATATTAGAAATATTTATAAGAACATTTAAGCGTAGGCGTGGCAAGAATTAAAAAAAGATTATTTAAACAGAGATATACAGAAGATAAGAAATAATTTCTTTTTAACTCGTCTTACTGTAAATATCAATGAAGAAGATTCCAAAATGTTGGATCAATTATAACACCGGACGATGAATACAAAAGCTCATAAAAACCAATGTCAAAATCAAAGAATAATAAATGAAAAACTGTGAAATAATTAAAGCATTTTGAAATATTGAATTTTGACCAAACAGTTACTGTATGAAAAAAGTTTTGATTTGATTAGATTTAATACTACATATTAGTAATAAATATTATGTATACCATTATTATTATTATATTTTTTGTTTTAATTAGGCAACACAGTTAACCTAATATTTAGATAGTTATAATACATATACTGAACTAAAAGAAAAATTTATTAGATATAACATATGATATTGGTTTAAAAATTGTACAAAAGAAATCTATTCTTTTGATTCCTGCAACATGATTTTGCTGAAGTGTTTTTTTTAACTAGGACAACATTTGATTGATTAGTGGATTGTTTCAAAGGATCAAAAGTTTTTTATTGGAGAATTTTTCATTGGTCGAAAGATGGTCTAAGGTTGTAGCTATAAATAGGAATGTATTTGATTGATGTCCTCTTGTTGAAGTCTTTTTAGTTGGTACTTATCACTTGATTTAAGTCACTTGTAAATTATGAAAATTCATTAATTACAAAAAGCAATAAATTTTATTCAGACAATCAATATACACAAATACAATTTCAATGTCAACAATATCACAATAAATATATTAATCGATAATAATTAAGTTATATTTTTTTGTGAGATCGTCAGCCAAGTTAAGACTGATAAGGGAAACTTTCGTCTAGAAAATTATTTGCTTTAGGAAATCCGAAATTGTCTATTTCGAAACTGAGAAGATTGTGGAATATTTCCTGTTCAAAGTCGTAGAGAGAATTTATTAAAAGTTTAATATGTATGATGTATTATATTTCCGAATGGGATTAAATTAAAATAATTTAATTTCTTCTCTTCTCCATACCGATGTTTAGCTGCTGTTGTCACTCAAATCTCCCTCGTATATATGGCTTCATTGACATCCTAATGCAATCTCAATGGAAATGTTCATTATACCAATTTAGTAATTCCTTTTCCTTTTGCCTAACAAGCTGCAAAGTCTGGATAAAATAATATTTTGTAATATATTTTTATTTTAACATGACAAGTCTTAATTTGTATAAGCTGATTATATAAATGTCTTTCATCATTGAAAATTAAATAAATAAATCTTTGAATAAAAATCAAGAACAATATTTGATTCCAATGGTAATTTTATCACAGAATTTTGAAGAATATCTTAACTAGTAGTTTTATCATTTTTATTAATTATTAATAATTATTCTCCTATTTAATATTTCAGAGTGGCCCACAAGTCACTTTCCCATTTAAAAAGTGAACATAATTTATATGTTAATAAACTACTTAATAAAGTGACATTATCAACCACCTTTATTTTTTTCGCTCTTTGAAGGCTCTTTCTAAAACGTTTTCCATGACAGCTCTAAGAACGGTGATACAGTTTCTGAATTCTGTTTGAGTATTGTTCTTAACCTTCTGGGTAGTTCTGAGTTTGTTAACATATACCAGGTCTTACAGGCCATTGAAAATCTGAATTTTGCAAAATTATTTGCTTTCCAAAGAACTGTCTTAGCAACTTCTTTTGTTCCTCTAATAGTATAAGGAATTGATCCATCCTGTTACCACTATGTTTCAGACATATTACTATATCTGTTTGCACGAAAATTTATAGCAGTTTTTGATATCGGTCGCCTGTGACTGTTACTGCATTTTCATTTTCGTCCTTAAAAAAAATAAAAGGCCCTTAATCTTCTCATATGTTACACCGCACCAAACTGTGATCTTAAAAGGATATTATTTATGTGAATTGATCACCTTTGGATTTTGCTTATTAATAATAGGAATTTTGTGGAAAATGTAATTCATCTCTAATAATTAATTTGTCAATAAAGTTTCTGTTTTCCAGCCACATCTTGAATTGAAATCGAATATTTTATTTACTGTTTATAATCGATTGATAGTGAAATATAGGCAATTGGGATTTTTCAGGGCCATGTTTTGGTAATTTCATCTTTTTGCGTCAACATCTTTCAACTGTATTCTGCTTCAAATCAACTCCATCTTTCAATTTCTGTGATATGCGAATCACGCTAGTCTGCAATTCGCCAACTACAATCTGCAATTTGCATGATCTGTATTTTCCAATATATTTGTATTTTCCACAAATTTTGATTTTATTACTTCACTAATATTTATTTGGATTAATTCATTTGTTAAAAATATTGATATTTTGATACAAACATTTTATTGTATACATTTTCTTACCTTGACTCTATTAATATGACCAGGTTCAGTATTATCAATATTGATGATTTAATATGCATTTTCCAGATTTTTGTGTTTATATGTTTTGTACTACCGCAGGGTTTTATCACCAGTTTGATATTTTCGGTCAATTCATATGCTAACCACTTTACTTAATTTCAAACAATTTCTATTGCTTCGAAATGATTGATAGATCCTTTAAAACATGAAATGTTTGTGTTATATCTTCAAACGCTTGGTGCAGATCTTCTTTGATCAATGGTTATAATTGTGAATTTTTAAACTAATTTACTTGGTTTGAATTTCTTTCGTCTCTCATGCTAAAGTCAGTAGACTTAAGATAGACAATACTCCCAACAACCCTATGAAAACAAAAATAATTTTCTTTCAGCAGCTGTTTTCCAAATATATAAGGAAACAAATAGTCTTCCTTTTAATGATATTTAGTCATCTTAACATTTTTAAGTTCGCTAAAAAAATGTTCTTAATCAACTTAGATGAATGATTCATTTTAACATTTATATTTTAACATGATTCATTCAACATTCATTTTTACAGATCTTTAAATATTTTTTTTGGTATTATCAATCGGTTTATAATCAGGACTATGTCATTTTTTGAATAGATTTATTAAGTGTTAAAACAAATAATATTTAAACAATTTTTCTCAGACCTGGAAATTTTCTTTTTTATTCATTTATTATTAATTCATTCTTACTTTTTAAATAACTAAAATAAATAATTAAAAAATTCCTCAGATCTGATTAGCCTCCTCATAATTTTATTTTCTTTTTACTTTTATATGGCATTTGCATTGAATACGAATCTATTTACGTGACCTGAAAAGAAACTGGCGATCAAACAGCAAAGTATTAAAATAACATATCTTTATTACAAAATAATATCAATTATGTACTCACCATCATTATCGACAATTATCTGTCATCTTTCCATCAAGCACTGGACACCATCAGCAAAAAATCTAGAAGGTATTTCATTAACAAAGATTAAAACCTCGATTTTATCTCATTATTGTTGACAGACCTTTAACTTATTCATACAATAGACAGCGTCTCATATGTGCCTTATTTGCATCCATATTTTGATATTTAAAAATGGGACAGCACAAATATTATTTATAAAAATCATCGATTAAATATCAATTTAATAATTAATTCCAATTTTATTTATAAGGAACTAATTTAATATAAAATAAATGCGATAAAATAGCCGGTTTCTTTTTGGGGATTCTAATATTACAAAACTATGGTTTTCAACCCAATTTTTACTTTCTTCCTTTATATTGCTATAAATATTACATTATATTATAAATATATAAATTGAAATAAACTCGTTTTTTGCGGACTTACCACATATGGACACTTATGAAATTAAAACCCTTATAGATTAAAGATTATTTTTTGCCAAAATAAATATTAATTGGACTTAAACATGAACGGAAAACTTTGGCTGAGAGAAGTCGACAAGTGTGCTCCCAAATTTCTAAGACGGAATGTCACTCCTAGAAAATTTAATCCATAAATCAATCTAATAAATATTGGAAATTCTGAATGAAAGTTCATTGAAATTAACGAGTTTAAGAATTAATCAATCAGGTTTTGACTTAGGTGAAAAACTGATAATCTGGGACCTCTTTTCATTCCAAACTTTCTGAAAAAACAATCTCTAAAAACCCAGACGTGTAGTTTCTTCGACCCTTCGAAAATCAGAAAGCTTCCTACAACATAAAATATTTAAATGAAGTTACATTTTCAAAGAAATTTTCCCTTTCCTTTCGTCCGAATATGTATACCATAATATTACGAGAAATTTAGTTTAATTTGGGTTTCCCAATTGCTTAGGATAAATAAAAGATAAAAATAATTTCCACTATTATGAAGAACTATTAAAAATTGAGGTTTTAAAATATTAAAAAAGAATTATGGGATTAGTCGACATTGATTAGAATTACTTTTCTAAAATTGTCTCATTTTGTCCGGAAAAGTTGTCCTCAAAAAAATTCCATTGTCAAAAATATAAATAAAATAAAAATATTAAAAGTAAAAACAAACTGTCAAATATTAATATAACCAAAAACAAAATTTTTGAATCTATATCATGATATAGGCACTTGTTTTATCTCACAATATAATATAAATATAAGATAAATATAAAAATAAAAATAAATATAAATTATTGATATAAATATTATTATTTATATTAAAATAATATAAATATATGTTACAAAATATCTAGAAAAGCAAATAATGGGAAAATGTGATAAGCAACCTATTATATGAATATATATCTCGAAGGAATATTTTGAGAGAGAATTCCAGATGACATATAAAAGAGTAAACATCGGAGAAGATATACCAAAAAGTAACTAAATCCGTTTCATAATATATTTTTTATAGTCTTCATTGACGTGACTGTTTTAATATTTTTGTTTTCCCCCTAAATAGTACACATTTGTAACAGTATTTTATGCGAATGTGTCTCCGTCTTCAATAGATATTTATTAATAATTAGTTTTCATTAATATTCATTTATTCAAATTATTAACAATTACCAAACGTTTGGATTTAGAAATTTTTAAGCATAATTAAATATTTATAAAAGAAATTTAAATTGAATATAAAAAAATAAAACAATAATTGGAATGGTCCAAAAAATTAATTTTATATAACAACACGTATTTTAAACAAGTACTTTAAAAATTTGACAGGAAAAGAGAAAACTCTATTTAAAATATTTTTATATTTTCATAAATATTATTAAAATAAAAAATGTAAGTCCGAAAAATAACCCTAACTATCACATAAAAGATTCAGATATTAATCTATTCAGAAATCATGGTCAATTCGAATATGCGTATAAGAATAAATAATCAATTTAGAGTAGTAAAACAAAGTGCACAAAGAATTTTAATTTTATTTCAATTAAATACATAAAACGTATTTTATTAAGTCAAAATTTGTGTTGATTAACACCCAACTAAAACATTATTCAAAAAATCGAAATTAAGTTTTACAAAATTCGATATACACAGCTTGTTATATAAATAACCGAACTTTATTGATACACAGTAAAATACAAATTCTATTATCCATGAAAGATTATAATTACTTAAAATAGGTTCCGTGGGATTCGATACAATATTTGGCATGGTCAGTTAGTAGTGCATAAATTTGTCAAATTGATTTAGAAAATTTTTTCTAGAGCACTGGTTTTAAATTTTTTTGGTTTTCGGATTATCTACTGACTTCTATTCACTTCTTTAACGTTTGGTTTGTGGATTATATTTGAAACACCACATCTGATTACCAGTTATAATTGAGTCAATATAATCTGAATTGTTTTCAACAGTATTGAGGAGACCTTTACAATATTCCACACGAGATGTTTTTTTTTCATTATACACGGGGAACAAACTTGGCACAAACCTTTCTTTTACTCAAATCTTTCGTTAAAATTGTCCAAATGGTAATTTTTATTTAATTCTCTGCTAACATTCTCAGTCATTTTACCACCAGAAGGAATGATTTCACGTACTTTTTCCACCAAATGTGATCGATTTTCAGCATCCGCACGTCAAAGCCTTTCATCGTTATTTAAATCATGAAAACCATGTAAAGATGTTGAGTACGAGACATGCAATCATCAGTATAACCTTTCTGCAGAAATTCATGTCTGTCATTTTTTCCCGATTTAAAAAATAATTAATATATGATTTTGTTCCATTGTAAATTTATGATATAAACATGATATATACCTTTATTTAAATTCAAATAGAGCTCAAACCTGTTATCCGAGTAAAATAAATGTTGATGATTTTTAAAGATGAATGATGTAGTTTTAAATTAAGGATTAGTTTAAACAAATAAAACTTTTAGTATATCATTTAAATCAAAAGTTCGGTTACTTATATAACAGACCGTGTACATTATGACAGTGATTATTTTAATAATATTGTTTACAGAAATAAGTATCAACGAGTCGTTATTTTTAAAATTTAGACCATAGCTATTTCATTGAAACAGAATATAATTTATTTATATTTTTGAAAGACCTGTTATTATGAAGCCAAAGTGGAAAATCATGTTTTTATGAACATTGACAATGCAATTAAAAAAAATTCGACAGCAAAATTACAAATGTTAATAACAACGAAAACGAAATGAATCCTATTTGAAGAATAAAAAATTATCGGAAAGATCTGAAGGGCATTTTTTATTATTTCCCATTTCGATTTTATTACTCCAATTTAAAATTAATCAAGTTAATAAAATGAATTTTTATGTATTGTTAGAATTTTTCAATTTCACATTAATATCTATTTTTTATTTATTGATGGTGATTATTAATCTTATTATAATTTAATAATAATAATAATATTATTATTATTTTTATTATCTCTATTGTTTGCTAGGTTATCACTAATTTCGATATTATTTAAATCATAAATTTTAATAATTAAATTGATATATATTATTTATATTTAATTATCGACAAAGATTTTTACTTTTATTTTTTTATTCAGTAAAATTTGATAAAATAATTTGACATCAAGTCAAATATTTAGTTGAATATAATCAAGTATATTTTCATTACTCCGGGTTTGGTAAACAAGTCTCTCTAACTTGATCATCATAATTATCATTACTGTCATTTCGAGAGCTTGGGAAATGATGTAAAATCAAGTCAGCTTTAATGAGCTTATCTCTCTCAACTCGGGAGGAAAAGTAATATTTTTTAAAATAGTATTTATTATTTTGTGATTTCAGAATTGTCTAATTTTCTGAGCTCCTAATTTGATAAAGATTTAATTAATTAATAAAATAAAATAAATTAAATTAAAAAAATTTTTTTTTATTATTAAAAATTTATTTTAAATTTTAAATTGTGTATTTAAAGACAGAAACCGGTTTTCTCTGTTGAATTTGATTTTATTAATTCTTAAAAAACATTTATGGTTATGGACTGTGATTTTGCAATGTTTTTATTCAAGCGTTCATGGTGCTCTTAAATTTGACTATCGTAAACATTTGTCTATTCTACCTAACATATAGAGATGGTGGAATTTGGAAGTTGAAAAGATGATAGAGGTCAGTGTGGATTATAAAAAAGAAATAAAATATAGAGGAGAAAGTGAATCGGAAACATAATTAAAAATCCTTATTCAGATATAATCAAAAGTTTCAGAAATAAATCGCAAAGAACATAAATAAAGAATTCTTAAAGAGAATCTTAAGACAAGTCAAAAGAATTTTCTAAAAATTAAGACTGACTGTATTACTGTAAGAAATTCTGGAAGGATGGAATATTCAACTTGCCTGATAGATGGAAAAAGGTTGTAGAACAAAATGGAACATGTATATTTAAATAAATGTATTTAAAATTGCATTGTCTTACTTTTTTATTTCTAATTAAAATTCGGAACGAACTTTCCGGATAACCCTATTTATTAAATAAATCGTTATAAATTAATGTAAAGATAGAAAAGAAAAGAAGTATAGAAATGAAAGTAAATTTTCCGTTGAAATGAGTAATTTAGATAATGAGAAAGAAAATTATGAGTCATTAGAAATCAAAAATATAAAAATTGAAGTTAACTCTTAAAATAAGAGAAGACAGAAAATTGATATTTAAGTTTATTTAATGAAATTTATTAATGTATTAAATTAAAAATATTAATTAAAATTGAAAAAATGAAAAATTCTTTTCGGAACTTAAGAAATATTGAAACACTAAAATTTGAACGTTGACCTTAATACTTCCAATTAAAATTTGCAAAACTTAAAGATTGAATGAACACTTAAAATAAATACGTGCAAAGTTCCTACATATATCAATCCATATTCATTGTTCTCTGTAAAATTCAATTTATATAAACTGTCATCGATTGTACTGAACAAAATTTAATCCAAATCTGGGCTAATTGCATCTATTGATTAACGAATATAAATGGAAATACAATATCATTATGAGAGAAAGAAATTGATTTTTTAGAGAGAAGGTGAAATGACTACTTTCCGGAGATAAGTGTTTCTATAACTTAAATTTAGTCCGAAGTAATTTTTTTACAGTGAAATTTTTACACAATTTATTTCACAGGATACTTGTTCAATTGTTGTTTAAACAACACACAGATGTAGATTAAGTAAAGTTTTAGATCATACTATTAGTTGTAAAGAAAGACAACGAAAAAATGCCAGTAAAATGATTTTTGTGTAGTAATGAATAACTTTGATGACGAAGAACGAAAATTATGCGAATCATTACTAATTGAAAAAATGAAACCAGAAATTAATTCAAAAAATGTAGAAAGTAGAAATCAATGACTGATTAATGTTTTCTTTAATTAATATTTTGGAAATCAATTTTTAAAAAAAAATACAGTTTTAAAAAAAATTTTTGAAAAGTTTTAGATTTAAGCGTTTTTATCTTTGTTCAATAATAATGAAGATACTTTTATAAAAATCATGATATTGATATCATTTGAAGATGATGGAGAAGAAGATCTAAATGAAAAGATCGAAGATAGTATTAAATTTTTAGTATAAAAAAATTCTTGATTAAATGTTCCCGTTCTGAAGAAGCTTAGTTTTTTCAACATGTACAAATGGCTTGCTACAGAAGATATTCCTTTTTGAAATATTGAGAGGTTTTTCATCATAAATCTTTCAGCAACTACGTCTTTAGTCTCTGCAACATAATATTTCTGACCTGTTTGAAGACTCCTTTAATGTAAATTTCATCGTCCATAATAACACAATCAACTTTGAAAAGGAAAGTTTCATAAAGCTTTCGAACGGGTTTTAGCAATTTTATTCTGTTTTTCATTCTGATCAGAACCAACAAAGACTTTGTAGGACTTGAAGCCTCTATTCTCCTTCACTTTATGGATGTATGATTTAGATGTTTTTCATTTTTTTGTAGCATCGCATACTGAAAGCGACGGATTTTTCTTAAACGTTCTGATGATCTTGTTTGCAAAGTTGTTGTTGCAATTGGACCTGCTTTCTTACTGGAATCTGCCTTCCGTTCAATAGGAAAAGGTCTGCTTGTAGATTGACATAATTTTTTGAACGGTTGGTTTTGAACTCCAACATTTTTTCCATGAACATCAGCAAAATGCAATTTTTTCATATAAATTTGAATTAAAAATTAACTTGTATCTAGTTTTTGACACCATAATTTTTGTATCTCTTATTACATTTACAAATACAATAAACATTATCTACAAACAACAAGCAGAAAAATGTGTAATAATGTTGTAGATAATGTTAATAAGAAGTATATTGACCTTTAGCACTCATTAAAGTTTTGATTCGTTTCACGATCTGTCCTCCAAACTTCGAGATAGAAGTTATTAATTCGTTTTTTGTTGTCGGATTACGATTAAAGACCTTTTTCTTTAGAATGAATCGCACATTATCAATGGGATTCATGTCAGGCGATGATGCATCCCAAGGTAAAAGAGTAATTTTATTTTTATTAAGACATGTAATTGTGATTTTTGCAGTATCACATTGTGTGCCATCTTGTTGATAAATCCATTTTCCATCACTATACTAATCTTTAGCATGATGAATTAACTGACACTATTATATTTACGCAATACTGAGGTGCATCTATTGTACCTTCTAATACATATATGCGTCCAGGACCATACCAAGACACGAAAGACCAAAACATAACTTTCAGGGGAAATTTGCCTGTTTGTATTATGTACATGCTAGTAAGCTATTCATCCTCTAATATTCTGATGAGACTCTATTTCCAATATTCACTACAATGCACGTTTCATCAGAAAATATGACTTTGCCAATTTAGTTCCGTCTAATCTTTTAATCTTTGATGCAAGGTCGATCTTCTTTAATTAATACATCATTAATGCACCTTCTGGAAAAGATGGACAACCCTAGGTTATTAGCTATAAGTTCTTTAACCATCCACTGAGGATTTGCTTTGCTATCGCAAATTACATTTTTTAATATCTGGTCTGGAAAACCTTGGTTGTTTTCCGCATTTCCAAATTCCTTGAGCTTTTATTGATCCAAGTGATTTATGGTTGACAGATGAATTTTTAACTGGCATTGAATATCTCTGTGTGATAAGCCAGTATTAAACAAAGTTTTCACTTCAGAATGTTTCCTATGGTAGTATCCATTTTCAAAGAGATTCAAGATTACTAGCTAAAACAATTGAAAATGTATCTTAATTATAGATTTTTAAAAATAATATTATTTAAACCAAATAACAAATATAAAAAAAATTGAAATACCTAATAAAAAGTAATAAAAACCAATTTAAGTGTAGTGTCCCGATTAATTCGGCCTCAATTGTATTTCAAATATCAATAAAAATCATTATTATTCTATTATTATTTATATTATATTCTATTATTTTTATATTCTAATGGAATATAAAGTAAAAAGTAAAATCGAAAATTATGAAATATAAAAATTGTTATAAATTTCGTAAATATTTCAGTAAAGGACTCATTTGTTCTTTTACAGACTGCTTAAGGAAAAACCATTTTTCTTAAACCAGGGCCTCGGACAATTAATTGATACAATCAAAGGCTAATGAGTTTCTTTTGGGATATTTCCAGTCTGTCTTGGCTAATACAGAACATGAGACTGTGCATATTAGATTACTGATAATATTTATTAAAAATATGGAGCGACGGAAGAAAACGAGATAAATTCTAAATGAGACTGTGATTGATATTCTATTTCTAAAAAGATGTTATTAAAAATTTAATAAATATTTTTCCTTTAAAACTTCCTAAAAAGCTGAGAAATTATAAGTCAAAAAAATAATTTATGTTTTCTTTAATCACATGAAGTGATAAATAATTTTTAAATAAAAAAATATTAAATAATATAATAATAATAATAAATAATGAACCAATCAAATTTATTAACTAAATGTAATAAATTTTGTTTATGTTTTACATATTTTTCTTGCTTTAATCTTAATCATTTTTTAAACTGTTATTATTTTTATTTAATAAGAAAAAGTTTATTATTTTAGAATTTTCGTCATTATTTTTGTTTCATGTACAAGTACATCAAAAAATATTATACATAGTGATAATTGATGATAATAAGTTTTATGGACTTAAGCTTAGAAGATCAATCCATCTCTGGATATCCTTCTGTCATCGATGAGAACATGATTTGTGCCTTAAAAAGAAGTAATTCACCGATTTCAACAGATGAGTTTTCGAACAATGTGAGTGTTGTAATTTCGACAGTATTTCGCCAGTTAAGAAACCTAGGATATATATACCTAGACCGGACACATCATTGCCACATAAAATACGAAAACGGATAAATTGAACAGCAGAAATCTCGCTATTTGCACAAGGAAACTAATCTGTATTGCTATTATAGACATATAGAAACTGTTTAAAAAATAATTTTCTTAATTACATCTTTTAACCTTAATAGTTGAGGTTGCTTTAAGTTAGTCAAATATCTTAAGAAATACAATTTTGATGGTGAGTTAGAGATTCAAATGTCATTGTTTTCCGCATTTGAAACAGTAGTTCCCAAAAAGCTATAATGAATAACAAGAGCAAATGATCAATCAAAAGTTTCAAAATGAAACAACCAAAAGTTTCAAAAATGAAAAAACCATCAAAGAGGCCATCTCGACCTTTTCCGATTTCAAAAAATCAGAATTTTATTGCAAAGACACTGAAGCATTATCACAAAGATAGTCAAAAGTTGTCAAGTCTGTTCGAGAATATATCATTGATTTTATATATTAAACCTACTACATTAAAACAAATTCTCATTTGAAATTATTTCACAGTAAATATCATTTGAAATAAAAGATTAAATGGTAATAAAGAACCAATTGTAGTTCTACTCCTTGATATATATTCATATAATCGGATTACAAATAATTTCCTCAGATAAAAGAAAGAAAACGTCAAACAATAAAAAGAAAATATATACGATGACAAAAGTAATTTAAGTGGATCAAGGATTGATATTTTTAGTATTATGTAAAATGAAAATGTTCTTAGGAATCTCTTCATACATTTGTATAAAGTATAATTTATATTACATATTCCATTGAAAAGGAATTAGGAAAGTTATTTTCTAGACTAGTATATTCATAAAAAATAAAAAAATAATGTTTTTATATTAATAAAACAATTGAAGAATATTTTCAGTTATAATTGTTATTCACAATTGATAATTCCTTCGCTGGAAACCGAAGCTTACCCACGGCTTAAATTTATAAATATTTTATTAAGATTATAAATAATAATAAAATAATAGTGAATTTATTGATGAAATTCCAAAGAAAATGTGCCCGTTAAGAATTTATTATGAGTATTTTTAGAGATTTAATCTAAATAAGGCACAATATTATTTTCGATATTTTAATTTTTAATTCAAATAGAATTAGTATTAAAAAAAACAATTATATTATGTTACTTTTTTTATTAATAATTAATTAATAATATAATATAATAATGATCATTGTCGGAAAATAAAAAAAATTAAATTAAAACAGAAAATAATAAAACCTTGCTGCTAATAATAATAATAATTTAAACAAATAAAAAAAATTGATAAAAAATATATTTTAGAACATATAATAAATATTTAAAAATGTCATTATTGGGGCAAAATTGACAAATGGTTAATTCTCTTGGGAGGAATGTCAAAAATATTTTGGTTTATAAAAAGAACTGTATAAATTAAATCAGTATAACATGTGGGAGACATTTGGAAAGGAAAATTATACAAAAAATTGACTCTAATCTCAATTTCTACATGAATTTTCATAAATAAATTTCAGGCTTTTCAAAGATTTTTCATAATGAGAAATGATTTAATATTTTGGAAAATAAATTTCATTCAGATCGAATTAAAACAATGAAATCTTTAATAATATTGATTTAAACCATGTAATGATGAAAAAAATATAATAAAAAATTATTAATATTATTATTATTTAGAATAGTAGAATTTGTAAATCTTCTGATCTTCATATAAAGAGATGTTGAATTGAAGAAGTGTAAATTCTTCTTTTTATTCAGATTTTTAAGTTTTTTTCTGATTGATAAAATTAATAATCTCACCTGTTCATTGATTAATTAACTTTCTATTGTCTTGAATTATTAATTAATCTTTTAGAATTTAATGGCGGAACGATAAGAGAAAGTTTATTAAATGTGGGGAGGCCGAGCTCTTATCTTTGGATGTAATTGCGACAAGATGAAATGACATCTAAGATGACATATCTAACATTTACTCTGCCCTTATTGTCATAAAGTTACGCCTTTCAGAAAAAGTGAAAAGGATAGATATACATTTCAGGAAATATAATATCTTTGATCATTGTAAAATATAAAAATAAGAAATTAGGAAAGTCACTCTAGAGCGTAATTTTATTTTATTTTTATATTGTAATGATATTTAGAATATAAGAAATTCCACTAAAGTAAAATTAAA
>JBBMKC010186740.1:0-15153 GCA_037834085.1 Bipalium vagum | reverse complement strand
TTATTATTATTATTGTTATTATTATTATTATTATTATTATTATTATTATTATTATTATTATTGTTATTATTATTATTTTCGGAAAAATGTTTTTCGTTTTGTGATAAAATTTTTTTTCAATATTTTTTTCAATGATTAAGTATTTAATATTAAATTGTATGCAAAATTAAAAAATATTAATTCGAGAATCACAAAAGTCTTTGTTTAAAATTACATAATTTGACACCGAATTTAGAATTAATTAATTATTCTAGAATATATTATTAATTTAATCGTTGAATTGATTAAAAAAGAATTTCAATATTTTTTTATTTTAATACATTTTTTAATGCAAAATAACTCAAATATATTCATATCCAAAGAAAATATTATATGATAAAGCTTAAATTAGATGCTTTAGAAAAATTTTATATATTTATTACAAATTATTGAAAAAGTTCTTATTAGGTATTCTCAAAAATAATCCAGGGGCTTATTTTCGGGGAAATCCGGTATGCTGATGATGATGATGATTATTATTATCATTATTATTATTATTACGCCTCTTATTTAAAGAGATGTCAAGTAAAAAATTAACCAACATTTCAAATCTCTATATGTGAAGATGAACGGATTTTTGTTAAATTTTGTCAGGGAAATGATATATTGAGCTCCAGGACACGGGAAAGGATGTAGAAATACTCCTGTGATCTGTGTATGCTCCTAGCAAGAATTTATCACTGTTACAAGTTAAGGAAGATGGAGAATCAGTTGCAAATGGCCAAAGTTCTGAAGAACGGGACTACTGACATATTAACCGATGTTCGACTGACAATCAGCGATATATCTGAACAAAGTTTAATATCAATTTGATCTTGCCAATCGCGTTTGACAGACAAATTAGAAATGGATGCCTTGCACTTTGACATGTGCAAGAAAAATAAAATTTTGCAAGACAAAGTGTTTTTGTCATTCAGATATTCTTTCTATCGACGAATGTTACAATCCCGTAGAAAAAAGTTGACCAATGAGTGATTGAAGTGCAAAAAATTAAAAGCCCTTAAAAAAGTTCAAAGCCATTTCAAAATAAAGATCACGTTGACCGGTTCATGTGATTTTCGAGGTCTAGTCCACTACGAATTTCTTGCTGTCAGTCAAAATGTAAATTAGAATTATATTATATTCACTCAGTCTTGTGCCTTTAAGAGAAACACTTCGTAAAAGCCACCAAATTTATGGGTAAAAAATTCATCGATTTTCACAATGATAATGCACCATCTCGAACTGCATTCGATAATTGAGATATTTTGGTCAAAATTCAAATCAAAACCATTCCTCAAGCACCATATTCAGCTGAGATACGTCCATCGGACTTCTTATGTTTCTTTGAAAGACATCATTACTTTGCTGGTACGCTTTTAAATCAGTACAGCAGTAAATTTGCTACTAGCCTTGAAGGATATTCCGGAAATAGAATATAATAGGTGCTTCGACCATTGGAAAAAACTGTCAAGAATGTGTTGCAGTGATTGGGAATTACCTTAGCCATAATTTCCTTCTTTACTTTCTATTCGTTCTTTTACTTTTTCTGGAAAATTGGTTACTGTCCATATTTCTCCACCAAGAAATTTTGCTAGAAGATTTCCTAAAATTCCTAACCCTTCCATCGATAAAGTTCATATTACCGCCCAATCCTTTAGAAGGTATAAGGTATTTACTTCTTAAGAAGAACAGGAGGACTCCAATATTCAAAGTTCAATTTGTCCAAATCGATTTGTTGAAGATAATGGATTGTTTTGTTGCTAACAGAATAAAATGGACAATTACAAAAAAATATAATTAAAATCCTATTAATTTCAGTGACAATTAAAACAATAATTTGACCACGGCTTGCCATCACATTCTGGCATAACATTACAAACGGACTTTTCTAATAAACGTTTGAAATGTTCCATTTTGCGGTTTCCATGGTATTATACTTAATTAAAAATTATTAAATTAACAAAAGAAATATATTATTAATAATTTTCAAATTGAAACTGATATTTATTATTGATATATGATGTCATTCGTGTACCACCTCTCCACATTTTCTGGTACGGAATCTCCTCTCGGCATATATGGTAATAATAGAACATACCATGCAATATTTTAATTCCTCCAAAGAAGAATTCTGCGTCCTTGATTGTCCATTCAAAAAGAAGTAAGGACCACATTTCTTTCTTTGTCTGCGACTATCATAGAACTCCAATAGGATAAAGTAATTCGAATTGAAAAATGTTTACACAAAACTTAAACAAAATTGTTAATGAAATGTCAACATTTGAAAATTGATTACCAAATTGGAAAATGACGTCAATATTTTATTATTGAATGACAATTATTGAAAAAGAAGTTCAAAAATTATAAAATCACATGACAAGCCCTAAATCCATTGTACTAATAATGGTAAAACTAATATCATTAGTGTTATATTATTATTTATTATTATTATTTTTTATCATTATTATTATTATTTATTATTATTATTTCTAGTAATAACATTATTATTATATTAATATTATTATTATTCTTTTTATTTTATTTTAAAATCAAATATAACTTAGTTTCCGTAAAAATCTTAACTTTGATAATAATCTCTCGAAAGATTTTAATCAGATGGAATTATATTTTTTTCGTTTTTTTATATATAAATATTATATTTCTGAATATATGAACTGTATTTGAAGAAACAAAGTAATCTATGAGACGGGGGTGCCTGAACCGAGGGCAGCCCCCAAAAACAACGAACTGTAAGATATAAAATTAGGTCTGAGAAAAATCTCAATGTTTCCCAATCTGCGAAAGCTTGGATCCCAGA
This sequence comes from Bipalium vagum, assembly GCA_037834085.1. Taxonomy (NCBI): domain Eukaryota; kingdom Metazoa; phylum Platyhelminthes; order Tricladida; family Geoplanidae; genus Bipalium; species Bipalium vagum. The sequence goes on along the minus strand of JBBMKC010186740.1, from coordinate 12,314 downwards.
ACACCAGACCCGTTATAAGTTCGGAAATCTTCTTTGTTCGATGACCGACTTTTTCTCTGAACGTTCGTAAACGTTGAAGTAACAAAAGGACAAGACCACATCAAATACGTATATCTAAGTCACAGACACAGATAGTATAAATTACAAATCAGCAAATAATTATTAAATGTAAGATATTAAGTTAGAGACGCCCACACCTGGACATCTTGGTTCCAAGATGGACCATATCAACATGATTCTCTTAGGCCGCAAAACTGAGCCCGACCGGTGGTCACTGCTGGTCGGTTTTCTGGTATTTGACCAAGACCAGAAAGTATGACCAGTAAAAGCCGTTGTAGAAAAGGAAAAGAGCCGGAAACAGAAATCGACTGTAGATGTCGACAATGGAATTTTCCGGTGGACGGATCTTGACTATTTTTTTGTGTGAATCGATCGTCTTCTCAATGAGCAAGTTTTCCAAATCATGACAAAACTGTAAACGGTCTCGGTCCAATGAATTGTGAACTTGCATGTGGCTTATCTGGAGCCGATCGAAAGCCGTACACCAGTTCATCAGTTCTCGCTGGACAATGATCTTCACCTCGTTCTCCATGTTGTTGGAATTGTTTCTCACGACGAAGGAGTTGGCAACCGCGTACTCCAGCAAGGCACAAATCACAAAAATCGTACACCATATCACCCAGATATCGATGGCTTTAATGTAACTCACTTTTGGCAGATTTGACGAGATACCAATGGCCTGGGTTATCATACCCAGCAACGTAGCCAGACCCAACATGACCCGAGCCGGAACGGAGTCGACGTGGATCCAGAAATTCAGCCACGAAACCATGACTATGAGGATGCTCGGTACGAAGGTGCTGACGATATGCGACCCCAACTGTCGCTTCAACACGAACGACGCCAGCAAGCAGGAAAAGCGGCCGGTTTTCGTTGACGCCGTCTTGGTGCAGTCCGTAATGGTAAAGTTTTTCGGAGAATTAAATTCTGATATTTGCATATCAGGCGCTATGTTGATGGCATCGCTTTCTCTCCAGTTAAATTTCAGGTCGTCCAGAACGTACCCGTAACTGCCGATGTCCATCAAGCAAGTCTGGGTGTCCATTGGAAAGGTTTTCAGGTCCATCTGACAGGAAAATCGCATGGTTATTTTCTGGCTATACAGTATAGCTCCATTGGGAGAAAGTCTCATGAGAAAGTTGGGCAAAGTCATTTTGTGAACATATCCCTGTATACCGTTTCGGAAAAACAGGTCCGGCAACCAGACGTCCTGTTTCAATGACGGCGAAACGATATTAGCGTTATAGACCTTGAACTTGTCCAAATGGTTCCAAGCCAGCCGATTGTCCACCCACTCCTGGCGCAGATAGACATCGGTTGAATATTCCATTTGCGTAACGCTGACGGAGTTGATGGCCAGAATCTTCATGTTAATGGTGACAATGGTTTGAGAATCTTCTATTGGTCTGTCGAGCTTTTTGTAATTGCGAAATATTTCAGATCTGATCAGGCCCCTCAGATCGACCGTGTTCGAGCCCGACTTTTTGGCAGTTGTTGTTTGAAACAAAAATAAAATTAAATTAAACAAGTTGAAATAAACGAAAAACATATTGTCAGGTTAAGGTAAAAACGTAGAAAAACGACTGAAACAATATTTATTTTTAGCTGGAGCTGTTTGTGAAACGTGATGGCAAAGCGGAGAGGGAAAATATTTTCCTTGCGAATCTCTGGACCCGGGACACAGTTTGCGAGGCAGCAAATTTCCATTCCCGATTCAAACAAAAAAATAACACATGCAGCCCATCTGGAAATTGGGCACCGAAATTCTCCATTGCCCCAATGTTCTCCGCTTTTTCACATATTTCTAACGATTTGCAAATAACCAGCAATGTTTTTTTATCGTTTTTTTATTTCCACTTTATTATTATTATTATTTTTACTATTATTATAAAATTCCAATAAAAACTGTTCCATGTTTCCTTCTTCTTCTTTTTTTTTTTTTAAAAAAAAATTATTATCAACAGAAATTTTTTGGAAATTGGTGGTAAAAAACAACAGCAGAAAATATCTCCTTGGTAAGAAACAATGAAAGATCATTAATTAATTCATATCGGTTTTATTTTTGTAAAATATAAATAATATTATTATTACAATATAATATTTTTTTATTTTAATGAAATAAAATTTTTATATTTATTTATTATTTATAAATTAATTATTCCTGTGAAATGTTCTTTAATAATTTAACATTCTTAAAAATAAATATTTTTATAATTATTCTTTATATTATTTAATTTTTGTTGCTGTCCATCGATTAAAATTATGTATTTTATAATTTTTATTATTATGGTTATTATTTTATATATTATAAAAATAATTAAATTTGATTTTTTAATGAAATTTGTTTTTATTAAGTTTAATTTTGTTTTAATTTCAAAAATTTATTTATTTTAATTTTTTTTCTGATATTTAAAATTTTATTTTTAATAAATAATATTTATTAAAATTATTATTGATTGTGATTTTAATTTCTATTCAAATTATTATTTATTTTATGTATTGGCATTATAATTATTAATATTATTCTTTAATGGTTATAAAATTATTATTATCATTACTATTTTAATGAGCCCACGACTAAAAAAAATTAAAGCTGAATCCATAAAATTATCAAATATATTGATCAAATGGCAAGAAATAAATTTATATAGAAAACATGTAGAGATGTCAGTAATGAGTCATCTCACGGCATATTGCGGAAATGTTGAATTTTTCATCGCTTCCTATTAATTAGAAGATTTATTTTTCCTTGAGAAATTGAATCTTTTTTTTAACCCGATGCCTTTTCATATTTGTTAATTAACCAATTACATAATATCAAATAATTTTATTAACCAATTACGTAAATACATATTTTAATTTAACCCATTAAAAAGACAATAATTAAAAGAAAACAAAAAATTTTTTAAATTAAAAATTAAAACATTCCAATTTTTTTTTGAATGTTATATCTCCACATTCATTCATACAAATATACCTGCAATGGCGTTTCATGAACAGCTATCATCCCTCTAACTTTATTTATAGGACGTCCCCACATAATTGACAGACGCTAATAACCCGGGGTCCTGCTTAGAATATAACAAATGAATACATTTATTGAGGTCTTTTGTAAAATCATTTTCGTCAAATGGAGTAATACATTTTGTATTGTTTACTTCTTACTTCAATGTGCCTTCAAGATATTTGATCTATTTTTAGAAAAGATGTGGTCGGTTCTGAGGTCCCACAATTATCGGATCTGGTAACCACTAAATAAATAAGTACTTTTAAAATTTTGTAATTTATATATTTTTTATAAATCCATTAAATAAACACATCTTTAAAATGTAACCCAGATTGGTTAAAATAATGTGATCCGACAAATTTTGTTCCATACTTATTGAAGCTGGGTTTTTAATTCATCGAATATTTTAGGATTACCTCTAGAAGCTGACGATTTACATACAAACTGATACATTAAATGGTTGAGTAAAAAATTACAATAATAATAATAATTATTATTATTATTTCCTTTCAGTAAAGCATTATCTTTTGCCCATGGATTTTCTGTTTCTGCATTGCTTTTGAAATTTCGTCTTGTGAGACCTTTTATATTTGGCGTGCAGGGTCTAATTCTCATTATCCGCTAAAGATTTGCTCAACTATGGTTGACGGTCTTTCTGATTTTGGAACATCCTCCAAATTAAAGTTTTTGTATTTGAATCTTGGAAAACATTTTACTATTTTTATATATTTATATCCGGTGCTTTTGGAAATTCTCTAAAGAAATGAATTATTTCCATTAAGAGAATTCTCTAAGGATCGGAATAAATAAAAATCTGATGGTGCCAGATCTGGTGAGAGAGTTGTGTGGGACAAAAAAATTACTTTCCCTATTTCGCCTGAGCAATGAATTGCATATTGATATTATATATAGTTCCATTAAAATATTTTCATTTAAATGGTGAGGCAATCAAATACGGTACCAAAACACATAACCCATCTGAAGCAAACTGTTCGAAATAGACCTTTGATACACATTGATAATACCATTTTTTCACTATCTGTCAACAGTAGAACAATGGGCTTCCTTAGCGTTCACCATCTTCACACTGGATCGGAACTTTTTAAACCAGTTCTCACATACGTGTTCACTCATTGTACTTTCCTCGTGTACTTCACAAATTTCTTTTTTGTCTGCTTTCCATTTTTCTTTAACAAAAATAAGATCAAGGAACGAAAATATTGATTACTTTGTCCCGTGTTTTTCCTCTAATTTCAAGTGATGAAAATATTTTAGAGAATAAAATACATGTAGTGAACGCGCTATATGAATATTAAAACAAATATATATTTCTTCTTTTAAATTACTTAGACTTACAGTATCATTTTATCGAAGTCAATGGAAAATTATAAAAAGACTTTATACTCAGCCCAATAGAATCAAGCCAAAATGTTCTTATTTGTCATGGTAATGTCCTACCCTCAAACGACCTACTTTACCATAATCTTAATTTTTATTTATCCCTAAAGAAGAAACGGTTCCATTTTTCACTTCAATCTTGACTTTCCTGATACCACCTTGGTCTTACGGAATGGTAGAATGATTTCTTCGAGACAACTTAATATTTCTCTGCAACTTATTCCACCTTCGGGCTCTCTCAGAGTCCGACAGTAAGATGAAATTTTGTAGTTTTCTTATTCCAATCATATTGGTGAATGTTCACGGGTCTCCAAGGTCCCCGCTAAAAGTAAACTTAAATATTATTATTCAATTTAAATCATTAAAATGGCTAAATTCGAGTTAATTTGGATGGTCACAAGAACGTATTTGACTTTTAAAAGCAGGATAAGAGAGAATTTGATTTGCTTTGTGAAACTGGATCGAGGACGTTCTGAAACACCAAAGATGATTACTGAAATCGAATTTGAGAACTTTGCCACAATTATTCAGAATGAGCTATAATACAGTGTTCGATCTATTGCAACCACATGCTTAATTTCTCGAACAACATCACATTGGATTATGGCAAAACATTTATTAAGCGCATTTCTTCTTTTTCTTTTCAGAATTTTTTCTTTGAGGATTTGAAACCAAAAAGTGCTGAAGAAATAATACGCATTACAAAAGAAACTCTGAATATCGTATTTTTCCATATTTTAAAAAGGGTTAAGTCATGGATAGTTAATGATAGTCATTTTGAACAATTTTTAAAATATTTTATATGAAATATGAAACTTTAGAGATTTATGCTTCTCTTGATAAAGAAGGACATCAAATATCTCAAACTGTACAAGAAACATCAAGCTTGCTTTGTAAGGGGACTTTTGGAACACCCTATAAGATGAGAACTTAATATTCATGATTTATTTACTTACCTATTTAAATGACGAGCATAAGAAAGTGGATATCTGATTAAATTAGATTGATTAAATAAAAGATTAATTAATATCCATAACACACAATTATATTATATATATTTTCCATCGTTGGCTATAACATTGGTCCAAATTTCTGGTAACATGTAAATGCCATTTTAAAAGAAATTTTATTCTTTAGACAAAATATATTCATCGAGCCAAAATATAAATAGTCCATGTGCCATCGAAATGTGAATATGGTGGATGGGGTAAGACTTCCCATCCAAGTTTTATACATGTAACCTTGACTGAATTTGCTGCATGAGGTCGAGCATTGTCATTTAATAGAATAACTTTCCTATGTCTCTTATCTCCTTCATTTGAATCAATTGGTTATAACGATTAGTGTTGCTCGTTTCGCCATTGTTTAATAACTCATAGAAGACGATATCTTTCTGGTCCCACCAGATACAAAACAAAGTTTTCTTCAAATGAATATTTTGCTAGGCAATTCGAAGTTGATGGTTGATCTGGATCAACCCATGATTTCTTTGGGTTTTGGATTATCAAAATAAATCCATTTTTCATCGATACAGAAACGACTTTCTTCGGTATCTTTCCATTAACATTTTACAGATTGTTTTTCGTTTTTCCGTACTCCTTTCAATAAATTCATGAGGCCTCCATTTTCCTGCGATTTTAATTTTTCCCGTACCGTGTAGTCGATTTGAAATGACGTGTTGAGACAAATCAAGTTTTGTAGCAAATTGTTTTTGAGTTTGCATTATCCTGGGCTAATAGCTCTTCTAGTTCAGCATCTTTATGTTTTTGTTTGACCTGGACGTTCCTTACATTTGAAATTAAAATTGCCTGTTCTGAATCGCTTAGTTTAGCTTTCGCAAGTGTCTGCCGATGGAGCATGATCGAAGTAGTGTACAGCTTTTTGCAGCGATTTTCTTGAAATTGAATAATAAGAGCACACATATATTGACATCGAGATTATTGTATATTTTCAACTTTGAAAATGTTTTGACAATTTAAAATTTACCTTTAGAAAGCTCGATTAAAACCATTACTAAAATGATAAAAAATCATTAAATAGATAAATATATAAGAAATAAATATTAACATTTTAAATCATCATTCGCAGAATTAACTGCTACACTTAATACATGGTGGCTCAAAAGTAACTTAATGATTTTAAATAATAGTAAAAAATATTCCAGACAATTATTTATTTTGAAAATTATACATAAACAATAATTCACGGAGATTTTTAAACTAGATTTTGAAAATTATGTCCTTCAAATGACCACCGCTTTCTGCCTCACAAAATTTAGCTCTTTTTATAGAGTTTTCCATGACACCTGCTAAAACTTCCGGGTTTATTGCTTTAATTTCGTCACGAATATTGTTCTTTAATTGTTGAATAGACTTTGGCTTATTATTATAAACTTTATCATTCAGATATCCCCAAAGAAAATAATCTGGTGCTGATAATCTGGTAAATGAGAAGGCCAGTTGAATTGCGAATTTCTGGAAATTATCCGATTACAGAAAATCTCACGTAAGAGTTCTATGGTACTTTTCGCCGTGTGTGCGGTGGCTCCATCTTGTTGAAACCACATCAGTTCCTTTTCAGCAACAGTAAGAAGCAAATGTTTTTATCATATCGCGATATCTCTCAGCATTTATGGTTACAGCATTCCCATTAATATCTTCAAAGAATTATGGCCCTATGATCTTTTTATATGAAACACCAAACCAAACTGTGCATTTCATCGAATACATTTCTCGATGGTGAACAGCCCTTGGATTTTAAGATCCCCATATTCTATAATTTTGCTTGTTCACGAATCTATTCAGATGAAAGTGGGATTCGTCACTCATTATCAAATTCTGCAGGAAGTTTTCATTTGCAAGTGCCATTTCTTGAAATTTCCACGCATAGGTTAATTTTTGTTATTGGTCTGCCTGCTTTAAATATTGCACCATTCGAATTTTGTATGGTAACAGTTTTAGTTTCCTTACCAGAATTCGCTGTGTAGGATTTTCGAGAAATGCCTAATTGCAAAGAACACCTTCGAGTTGATGTTTCTGGGTCTTTATTTCAGAGTATTGTGGACACTCTTTCGTACTCATTCAATAACATCTTTATTTCTTGTTTGGCACGGTCTTCCCAATCTTTGCAAATCGTTTTGGAGCCCTGGCCTCGGAAACGTTTAATTAATTGCATAATCATAAAGGTTGTTGGTGGCTTCTTAACATTGAAATGTTTGCAATATTTACGTTGAGTTCGGATTATTGAATTATTGTTTTGAAAATAAAATTCCACGATTTTCGTTCGCTCAGATATTTTATATCTTTGTGACATTAATTTCCTGGAATCCATTTTTATTTCTACAATTATTTCAAAATAAATAAATATTGATTTTATTTTTTATGAATTTTTATATTTATTAATTAACTTTTGCGCCACCCTGTATATATTATTTATATTTTAACGTAGATTTTCAAAAATTTTTCTATTTCTATTTTATTTATTTTCATTTTAATTTATAAAAAAAAATATGACTGCCTTTTAAAAGAAATGCTTCTGAAAGAAAGCAGAATTATATTTTAGCGAAAGAAAGAAGAGAAAATTATTTTATTAGACTAAATGTTTTGGTTTAATTGTTTTCGAGCAGTCACGAATCCCAGCTTGAAATGAATATTCACGGTTGACAGCTCACAGTGATCATTATTATAATTAACTTAAAGATAAAAAACGAAATGTTTTGAAAAGAAAGTTTTCTAAAACAAAAAAAATAAATCAAAAATATTTTTTAGCTTTGTTTTAATAAGCTAAACGTGAATATGAACATTTTCCCGATTTTCCCTTCATTTTGGGCTATAAGTATTCACCATGTTTTATGCGTTATATTTATTTATTTATTTTCAAATCAATGTTTCTGTTTCCATAATGTCAAAATGATTTTTTCGTTCAATTTTTAACAGAAAATATTTCCCCCTCAACATTTCATTAGTCCGGATTAACCGAGATTATACAGCCTAAAAATCCCATTAGCAATATTTCGTTTTTGATTGAAAATTCTGCTTCAACATCGCCACGAAAGGGATTATGATGTGAAGGGTAATATCAGATTTCGAAATAATTTTAAATACGCACGAAGGGAAAAGTCGACCCTGTTTAACGATGGAGGAGAACAATAATTACTTCCTTCAATTATTTTCAAAGAAAGGGGACAAGTCATAAATAATAAAGCAGTCCATTCATTGCTTTCTTGTGACGCACGACGCGAGCTTGATGAGGCTGCAGCGACTTCAGAGCAGATATTATTCTTCTCAATATGTTTTGTGAAATAATTTCCTCTTATTCCTACAATAATATTTTATCAATTATTTTCAAGGATTTCTTATATTTCTCTGTTGACAGAATTTAAATATATATCCTTCAGAATTTATATATATATCCTACTTTTGAAAGTAAGCCTTTTATTAGAAATAACTCTTAATGAAAATAGCTTATTTGTTTAAACGATTTAATTGATTTTATGTATTTTGAATATTGTTCAAAATTATTCAATGAAAAATTGTTTTAAGAATTTTTGGACTTTTATTGAATAACATGATTTTCTTGTGATTGCCTTGTACGAGTTTAAACTCGGACAAAATGCTGGTGAAATCGCAAAGAAAAATAAATGAGACATTTGGCCACGGCTCAATTAATGGCACAGCATTCAACGCTGGTTCTATAATTTTCGCAATGGGAATATGGGTCTCGAAGAGAAGTAAGTCACGGTTAAAAGAACAGCCTTAGTAATGACCTTCTCAAAACGACGGTAGAGGCGAATCCTCGTTCAACCGTTTGAAAGACAAAAAAGATGGATAAATAGATTCCACAAGAATTAACCAATGACAACAAAATCCGTAGATATGAGATCTGCTCAAGCTTATAGAACGAAATTGATCCATGTCTTTCAGTGTTTGATGAAAAATGAATCATGTATGATAGCCGCAAGCGATCATCACAGTGGATTGATAAAAACTCCGTAATCTTTTGCAAAACCAAATTCCATTAAAAAATAATTAATGGTTAGTGTATGGTGAAATTCTGCTGGATTGATCCACAACATGTTTCTGAAATCTGGGGAAACTATAATAGCTGACAAATACTGCCAGGAATTGAAAGAAATGAATTAAAAATTAAATAAAATTAATCTAGGATTGGTTAATGAGTGGGAGCCAATCATATTGCGAAACCACACATTACACAATCATCTGTGCAGGAACTAAAAATATTTTGATATGAAACTCTACCTCATCCTCCATATTCGCATGACTTGTCTTCAACCGATTTTCCCTTATTTAAATATCTGAAAAGTATTCTCAAGGATATAGTGTTTCTGGAACCGATAGCAGTTAAAAATGTCTTCTCGGACTTCATCTTCTCTATAGATCATGATTTTTATTCAAATGTAATAAATAAACTTTTGACGCGTTGTCAGAAATGTGTAGAAGCGAATGATTCTTATTTTTAATATGTATCTTTATAATTTGTAAAGTTATTGTCTTGTAAATTTGCACTTCGAAATCCGATAACCTAATAAGTTGATTTATGAGATTCATGTGTTTGACTTAAGTTTTTTATGACCTGGTATAATTCCAAAGAATAAAATGTCAATTTAATTCCTGAAACGGAAAACATGAACTTCTTTAAAAATGTGTCGGTCTTAAGTACTCGTGATTTATTCGATGATAGCCCATGACATTTTTCGTGTGTAGCATTATTCATAAAACCAAATTTTCATCCATAGCCAAAATCTTTTAAATATCACTTACCTCATTTATTATCCAACATTATTTTAAAAAACTGAAGACGCTCTTTAACTTGCACATTTGTCAGCCAAATAGTATCCATATAGAAAAGTCTTTTTTTGTGTTTGATAAAAAGTTGATTTTGAATGACTATTCGTGAGTTACTTCGAATAGATCGGATTCCATACAGTCAAGTGGATCATCATCGGTCTTGGTCTCAGAGGCTAGTGACAACGAAATTGGATTTAGAAAATCATCCTCATTAGGAGAATCTGGACCCTTGTTTTCAACATTCACGATAAAGGCATTCATCTTTGTGAATAATGGAGAACCACAATCATTTCGTAACTTATTATTACCATTTGAATGTGAGCTTATATCAATATTTAAATATATATATTTAATCCTACTGTTTTGTAAAACAAGTTGTATAAATTATCAATAAATAAATAAATACTTATTGATCTTTATTAAAAGTCATTTATCATCAATGTCTTCTAACAAAAAGCGAAATTTTTATGAGACACTAATATATTAAAAGAAAATATTGAATGTTATAAATTTTCAACCAATGACGTCATGTTGAATAATAGTTCTTTCAACAACAGATCTGTGATAAGCCATATTTTCCATAAGTAGTCTATCAATTTCAACTCTGACTAAGAACACTGACTTTGTCTAATTTGGAAAAGTACTTCTTACGATATTTCTTTTCTCGTTATTGTATTACCTATCTAGGTTATACATGTGATGTCTTGAAACGTATTTTAATACATCAAATCCTTACCACTTCACTTGGACAAGGACAACAATGATTAATCTAATTCATCAATTCTTCAACAATGAAATTGAGGATTTCTTTTCTTATAAAAATAATTAAATAAATGACTTTCCAAATACGACTACTGTCCTTTGTCAACCTGGTATACGTTATGTCGGTTGGTTACATTGTGATGAAAGTAAGACTAAACTGAAAACAATGTATAATTGGACAATAGATAATTTGTTACTGAATGGTTTGGCGGTCAGACAAAACACTTCAAATTATACATTTCAAGGGTTACTCTAAACACCTGTTCTCACCAGAATTAGAATGGAACTCAATTACTTTGGTGTTTTTTAGTTTTTAAATTAGATGTAACTTCTTTTATTACACTACAGTACGAATAAGCATTAATATTCTCACTAGATCTTAAGAAGCCATAATAAATTAATTCGTATCTCAACAAAAAACAGTAATCATCACTTCCTGTACTTTTCATCTGAAGCTATAATAAGAAACTAAAGTAAGCAGCTTGGTCACTTAATCTAAGGAGAAACAGATTTTTGAATTTTGCTTTCTGTTTTTCATTCAACAATGTTTGAACGCCATTTGTGAAATTCCTCAATTGTATCTTTAACACGTTGGCTCCCGAGATCGACCGCCCTTCATTTATATCTTTACAGCCTTATAATAGATCATCAAAAAATGAGCAATTTGAAAAGTTTTTAAAGTTTTCATAAAATTAACCAATAAATTTATGAAACATTGTGTCATTAAAGAATAATAAGGTAAATAGTACACGTACTTGTTTAAATAATATGATTTATTGAAAATATCTGCAGTTAATTTAAAAATGGCAATCCTTATACGATTAGAGGAGCATTTTAAAAAATTTCATGCCGTGTCAATTTAACCAAAACAGTTCAACAGATGACTCCACACGGAAGTATAAAACTGTTTATGAGGAAAATATTAAAATGGTTTTAAAGATTAAAATATAGAAACTTTGATTTGGAGGATGTTCCAAAATCAGGAAGACCATCAACCATAATTGATCAAATCTTTACCGATTTGTTACATGAGGACCATCGGATAATGAGAATTAGACCCTGCAGTCAAATATAAAGGATCTCGCAAGACGAAATTTCAAAAGCAATGCAGAAACAGAAAATCTATGAGCAAAATATAATGCTTTGCTGAAAGAAAATAAATATTATTATTATTTTTTATTATTATTATATTTATCATTATTATTATTATTATTATCATTATTATTATTCTTATTATTATTATTATTATTTAAATTATTATTATTTAACTTGATTTTCCA
>JBBMKC010186629.1:0-15153 GCA_037834085.1 Bipalium vagum | reverse complement strand
GCTTTCGTTGTGGGGATGTCAGTCTCGAAGATGGTGCCCGCAAAGGACGTCCAGTCACAACGGATGATGATCAAATCGTGGCCGCATTTTAAATTAGACCGGCATATCTCAACGCGAGAAATTGCACAGGATTTAGGCGTTGAGCATTCCTCAGTGGGGATGAAAAAAAAGATGGATATTTGGATTCCTCATTCATTATCTGAAAAGAACATTTTGGATCGTATTGTGGTATGCGAATCTCTCTAAAATAGAATTCATTGGATATATTTCTGAAGCGTATTGTAACTTGGGATGAAAAATGAATTATCTATAACAACAATAAGCGACGGCGGTCATGGTGCGGTCAACATGAGTCATCACAAGCAGTTGCAAAGCCGGATCTGCATACAAAGAAAGTGATGTTATGCATTTGGTTGGATTGGAAGGGCATTGTTTAATATGAGCTGCTTTCACGTGACAAGACTATAAATGCGGAAAGGTATTGCGTTCAGTTAACAAAATTGAAAGAAGAGATCCAGAAGAAACGACCGGAATTGGTGAACAGAAAGAATGTTGTCTTTCTGCATGACAACGGTACACCACATACTGCTTTGGCGACAAAATAAAAAATAAAGGACTTTGGTTGAGAAGTAATGCAGCACCCACAGTACTCGCCAGACTTAGCTCCTTCGGATTATCACCTCTTCCGATCTCTTCAAAATCATCTGAACAATAAAACATTTAATTCAATGGAGGATATCAAAGAGTACTTGGAGAATTATTTTGCGGAAAAACCCAACAGTTTTTATGAGACGGCATAATGTCCTTACCACAACGTTGGCAACAAGTAATCGACAACAATGGTCACTATTTCTGATTAAAATAAATATTTTGATGTTAGAACTTTGAGTTTTATTTTTAATAAAAATAATGCAAAACTTATTCCACAACCCAATATATATACTATATATTATTTTTTAAATTGAAAAAGTGAGTTAAAAATTGATTAAGCAAATAAAAATCTTTAAAAAGAAAATCTTTACTGGTAAAATATAAAAAACTACTATAATGAAATTAATTCCTGACAAAAACCGAAAGACCTTGTCAAAATAAAGGTTCCTTTGTTTAAAATAAACATGGTTCAAGAAAAAATACAATACTCATTATTCCTGGGATATCATCTCGATAAGCCACGGAAACGGTCTGTCAAGTTTTAAAATATATTTATAACTGTACGAATCTAAATCACAATTCCCTTCCAATAATTCATTAATTAAAAAAATTAAATATGATTTAATGAAATGCTGTCACATAAATAATCAAAAGTGAAGAATGGATATCGGATTCTGAATTTTTAAATTGGAAATATTTTAAATAATTAAATCTAAATGTTATTGAATGAATTCGCTGTTACCGAAAGGGTCTACGAATAAGGTACAAATTTGGATAACAAACGATGCTTTGAATTTGTGGAAAATGTCCAAGATTGATGTTGAGGAGAATGTGTATATATGATATTAAAGGAAACTGCTAATACGTCAGGGCAAGTAGTCTAGTAAAGAAAAGAGAAAAATGAAATAATTTCAAGAATGATTTCAAAATGAATATAATTTTTAATAACAGCAGGCAATGGAAATACAGATAAAATAAAAAGGTTCTAATGTTTATCTCAAAACATATTATCCAGAATCCCTCTAAAATGAATCTTTTCTTCGAGAGACTTTGGAGCCTTCCTTTGCAAGAGAAAAATTAAAATTATTTAGAAAATTTACCCGATATAGTCTTATTTACGTCTGGATAATTATATTTTTTATCTTTCTCTACATTGTATATTTATTCCAAAAGATATCATGGCATTTTTAATATTATCAAGAAATATTTCATTTTTTCAAAATTATAGTTCCAGTAGAAATTACTTAAGAAACTTCATGAAAAACTTTGAACCCATTAATACTTTTTATCTTTTGTTATAGAAATTATTAAATAAATATTTATATTATAAAATAAATATATTCCTTACTCTGTCTCCTTGCTTCAGAGTTTTAACTGGAATCTTTGCAACAGCCTTCTTTGCCATATGGGCAAGCCGTCTCTAAAAAAGAAATTTATTTTAAATAACAATTAAATCATGTTTTCTATATAATATAATATAATACAATATAATACAGGGTCTTCCAAAAGAAGCTTTAATACTTTAAGTCGCTATTTCTCCGTACATAAAAATTAAAAAGCCAAGTAATTTTATTTATACCTTTATTTAAACACAGATATTACAAAAATTTATATTTTAAATATGTCATTAAAATGACCGCCTCTGGCAGCCTTACAAGTTTGGGGTATTTTTATGGAATTTTGCATAACTTTTTGGCATAAGTCAATTGAGATCATAGCGATTTGTTCCGAAATGTTGTAATAGTTTTTGGTTGTTTAATATAAATTTTATCTTTTAGATATCCCTGTGAGATATATTGAAAATAAGTCGGGGGATGTATCTCAGCGGTCAGAGCATGTGAAGGTCCCGGGTTCGAGTCCCGGTATCTCCGATTAATTTTCACTAACATGGCAACCACACCAGGACACAAACCAGCGGACGAGTTCTCGAAAGTGATAAAGTAAATAAATAGAATGGAAATTGAAGTAAAAGAGACTCGGGCGGTTAAGGGTATGGATGTGAGCTTTAAAAGGAGGGGGATGTAAGATATATCGAAAACGTGAGATCACACCAGATGGAAAAGTTTCGTATAATAATGCAGTTGTTTACCTATTTGTAAGGGATGTGGCACCATCTTGCTGAAAGTAAATATTCTCCACATTAAAATCATTCAGATAAGGCTTAAGGAATGTTTCTATCATGTGTCGATATATCTCTCTCGTTACTGTAGCTCTTTTACCTGTAGCATTTTCGAAAAAGTATGGATTAATTACGCCTCTTGCCCATATTCTACACCATACAGTAACTTTTGGCGAATGTAATGCTTTCAAAACATAGGGTTGCTTTGTTGTCCAAATTCGACAATTTTTTTATTAAAAACACCTTCACTCAAGTGAAAATAACTTTCATCATTCATAATGATTTTTTTCCTAAAATGAGGATCCGCAATTGATCTTTCTAACAACCAATTACAATAATTCACGCGACTTTGGTGATCTGATTCTTTAAGGTTCTGAACTACGGTAAGCTTATAGGCTTTCATATGCAAATCATTATCGGCGACAAACTGGATTTTGAGAGGTTTAATTCCTGTGGTCTATGACTGATTGAGGTGCATTTTTTGTCTTCAATGCTTTCTCATGTACTTGTAATATTTTCAGGTGTACGCGCAGATCGAGGTCGTCCAAATTTTGGTCTATTTGCTGTCAAGCCAAATTCTTCAAAAGCATTAATCAGACTGTAAATTGTTGGTTTTGATGGACATTTGTTTTCCCCAAGTTTTGCATTTAATTTTGTAACGGTTACTGAAATTGAACTTCCGCTTTGATAAAATATTTTGACAATTTCTGCCCGTTGTTGCATATTATAACGATCCATATTTAATTTTCAAATGTTTAGCTAGAACAATGTTAAATATTAATTTATTTAAACAAAAACCACTTAGTATTTTATATGTTAAAAGTAGTAAAGCTTTTTATGGAAGACCCTGTATAATATAATATAATATAATGTATAATTTAACTTAATGTAATTTAGCGTTATATATTAAAAAATATTTTAGTAAAATACTTTTTTTCTTTTAAATAAAATATATTCTTTTCGAAAGAAATAAATAAAATTCTTACATAAAAATATACCAAAAAATAAATGAAAAATAAAATCTCATTATGAAAATTTTGTAAAATTCAATTCACAAATGTAAAGAAAGTGAAAATTTAGAAAATAAAATTAATGTAATACTCAAAAATGAATATTTATTGACAATTTTTTTACAAACATATCGTATCGACTTTTTGATAAAGTTAACAGACACGAGACTTCGATATTATAGTTTTATAATAATTACAATTTTATCATATTGATTTCTTTTTTCGTACTTAAGTTTGAATATAAAAATAAATAATAAATTTAATAAAATATCAAATATTTCGAACCAAAAGGTAGGCGTGTCGTATATTTTATAGAAATATTTTTAGAGACTTATCAATTAAATCTCGAATTTGAATGGATTAATGAAGTCAAAAATTGAAAATAGTTATCAGATGTATTAAGTCTCAGATCTCTCACAATAATTTTCAGCATCAAGTCTTGTCTTCACATCGTTTTGATTTATTTATTCACAAAATAATCATTTCAAACATTCGATATATTTACCAGTTAGATATTATATTTCAGTAAACACGAAAATCATAATTTTTAATCTTTTATTTACATGACATACATTATAATATATTTAATTTTTATATTTTTATTATGATTTACATTGAGCAAGTTTATACTCGTGGTTCTTTGGTCAATGAATGATAATAAAAATAATCAATGATATACCTGCAATGGAATATTATTAATTCATGATAAAGTATAGAAATATATAAACTATTTCATGATTAAAATCAAATTTATTTCATTTTTAAAATTGTATTAAAATATTAAAATTGTATTAAATTATTAAAATTGTATATGTAATGAAAATATTATGCATGAAATTTAATACTATCGATTTTGTGAAACCATTCATCCATTTTACTATTATAAAAAATCGATTTTTCTTGTAAAGTGTTTTTGATATATTTATAAAGATTCCTTTCATTTTTCGGTTAGTAATAAGCAGAATAAAAACAGATGCATTCAAATAAGTAATTAGGTATAATGAAACAAATTGATAGTAATAATAAGAATGTAAACAAAAAACTTTAAAAGAATATTTAAAAATTTCAGAAAATCATTTATTTAAAAAAATTAAAATTTTCTAGGAAATTATATAAATTATTGTTTTTATTAGGTGTACAACTATGACTCCGGCTTTTTTTAAACTGATAATAAAAATTTTGTTTGTATATACAATTATCTAATTTGTATATCTAAATTATATTGAATTGATTTATAAACAAAAATATCATATAATTAATAATATCACGAGGCAGTTGTTTTAATACAACTTGTTTAAATATTATAGCGATTTAAAATGTTAATATTCATCCCAAATAAACGACATTTGCGGGAAGTAATTCTACATTACTTTATTGTCATGAAAACGGCAGCCGAAACGTACCGCTTGCTTCGAAATAACTATAGGGAACATGCTTTTTCGATGACCACATGTAAAGATTGGTTTTGCCGTTTTAGAAATGGCCAATATGATACGAACAACAAGGAGCATGGGAAGCCACAAAAACAATGTGAAGATAGAGATTTGTGAAGGCTGTTGGACGAAGACTCATGTCAAACACAATCTAACCTGGCTGTCGCATTAAATGTGACTCAAGAATGCATTTCAAAAGTCTGGCAGCTTTAGGAATTATTCGAAAATTAGGAATTTGGATCCCACATGAATTGACAGAAAGATACATTGAACGGCAAAAAACAATTTGTGATGTTCTTCAGAGACAAAAAAGGAATAGTGTTTTGTATCGAATTATCACAGGAGACGAAAAATGGATTCGTCGGACAATCTAAAACGCAAAGCAGCTTGGGTGATGCCAGGTGAACCCGGCCCATCAACACCGAAACAAAATGTCCACGGTTTGAAAGTTGTGTTGTGTATCTGGTTGGTTCAGAAAGAAGTGATCTATTATGAATTTTTAAAATGTTCTCAAACAATAACTGGTGAACTTTATAGATCATAATTAATTCGTTTGAAGCAAGCTTTGAATGAAAAACGACCGGAATGGGTGACTAGTAACGAAAAGATAATTTTACAACATGATAACGCAAGACCACAGGTTAATTCAGTTATAAATAATTACTTAGAAGGTACTTATCTCAGCCGCCCCATTCACCAGACATCGCTCCTTCGGATTTCCATTTGTTCCGCTCTTTGCAATCAGCACTTTCCGGAGATTGGTTCAGTTCCCTTGAAGACCTCCAAAATTGGATTGACATCTGGATTTCATCAAAAGAGCCAATGATTTTCTTTCATGGAATTCATTTATTACCAGAAAGGTGGGCAAAGGTTGTAGCTTCCAAAGGATCATTTTTTCAATAAATGTTTTTAAATAAAATTTGTTTTCTTATTAAAAAAAGCCGGAGTCATAGTTGTACACCTAATATTAATATAAATATTGTTATACACTTATCTCTATGTTTTTAAGCTTTTATTATAATAATTATTATAATCAGGAGATGAATGGAAGTAAAAGAAGAAATGTGGTTAGTGAAAATATTGATGTGACGCATGGAACGACATCTGGAATTCTCAATCCAATGCAGGTCGCTTTGCTTTGTCAATCGGTCAGTCAACGCTTTAAACAACGTCAATTTTCAACGGCTTGACATTTCATCTATCGTGCACGATCTTATTCTATTCAGATTAATGCTCGTCAAGGCTGGATATTCAGAGGATGCAATGAATCGGAGGAGACTCTGTCTCATGTTCTTGTTGACTGTCTTCCTTCTAGAATATTTGCAAATTATCGCCATAATCCAATTCAAGATCACTTCGTAGAGCAAATCAGGCAGAACACAAAGACAAAAGTCTTTGTCAATGCAGAAAATAAGTACTTTAATTCAACCAAACGTATTGATCTTTAAATCGAATTTACGGAGCAAAAAGTGTGATTCCTTAACGACGTCAAATGCCCTTATGATACAGAAAAACATATTTTCTGGAATCATCAGAAAAATATGAGGATTGGTTTAAACAAAACAATCAATTTGGACACTCGCTGTCGGATGCCTTGGATCATGGATGAAGCGTAACAAAAGAATACTTAAAAGCCTTCAACTCTCAAAACGGAAGATAACAGAAATCGGAAAATTTTCTTTTCCTTCAAATATCAATTGAAGTGCGGCTCAAGGGAAATTTCATCTGGTTGTTTGGAAGACATCGATGAATTTCAGTGAAATGAAATACTGTGCTGATACTCCTAGCTATTTAATATCCGACAACTTAATCGAAGAAATTGATCTGGATACATAAACGAATGAACTTATATAAGAAAAACTTAGAAAAAATTGTGATATAATTTATTGAAATATGTATTTTTAAGTTTTATTTTATTTCCAACTGGGCTCACAGCAATGTTCTGATGATTTATATTCATGTAAGTAAAAATTTGTTGTAAAAAATACAATTTTGTTCCTTCGGATCCCATTATCTCTGAATAATTATCAACTAACGTGGCGACCACACCAGGACCCCAACCAGCGGATGAGATCTCGAAAGTGAAAAAGTAAAAGAATGAAAATTTAAGTGAAGAGACTCAGGGCGGTTAAGGGTCTGAATGTCAGCTTTAAAAGAGGGGGATGTGAGATAATTTGAATTTAGTCGGGTTTAAGTTGTAGTTTTTTTAATTTTCGGTTTGTAGTTTAATAAAATACTACTGAATTTATTATATTTTGACAAGGGAGAGTGTAATATATCATATGATTGTATGGCACTACGATTAACGTACTTTAATTTATGTTAATCAATATTACACAAAAGCTATTATACTTTATGATTACCACAAATATAAAAATGTCCATATTCTTAACCTTATGATCTACCAAAATTGTTTTAATGGTATCTTCATAATTTCCATCATAAGTACCAGCCAATGGACAATTTTCACATTTATTTTAATTTCCAAATCATAGTCTTAAATCTATAATAATGAAAGCATAAGAATCATGAAATAATTTCACATGAAAAATGTTCAATGATGATAAAAATTTAAGCACAATTACATTTTATATAGATGCGTATGAATAATAAATAAAAACCAAGATAATGGTAGTATAATAATAATAATACTAATAATGTATTGAAATAAGCCACATATGGTCTCACAAATGATGAAAAATATGGCAACAGACAGATCAATAATTGCAAAGGTTATTCATCTGTTATCAACTTGACAACAATAACCAATGAATAAATAAATTATTTCTATAAATCTCATTTTTGGAATCGATATTTTTGCCGAAGTGCCAGTTTTAGTCATTCATCTAAATGTATAGAATTCATTAATTATTCGCAATGATCATCAATAACAAAAGTCTATTTTGATAAAATTAATAATAATTCACTTTTATCTCTAACATTTTCTAATATTTTATGTTTCGTCTCTGATTTTATGAGTGTTGGAAAAAGAGTGAGTGTTTTATGGTGTCATAATAATTCGTCGTCAGAAAATGAGTTCTTTCTGTCACCATTCCATTTTACATTATTTTAAAAGGTGCTCATAAGTAAATAAATAAATATATATGATGCAAAAGTTTGTGCTCAGAATCTGGAACTGAAATTGAGTTGGCTTTTAAAGAGTTTTTTGAATCAATACAAAGAAATTTGTACTATGACCAGATAAGAATGCTAGCAGATCGGTGGCGTAAAATCTTCAAAGATGATGATCTTTATTTTAAAGAATAGTGTTATTGTTGTAAATAAATAAATATATAATTTTAGGCATGAACTTTTGCATCATCCTGGTATACATATATATATATATATATATATATATATATAACAGTTGAATATTAAAAATTCTATAAAATTAAAATAATTTTCTCAAACAAAAGTAAAAAAACGAAATCGTTACTATAATCATTTGACTTTAACGATTATTAAATGGAAAATAATTATAATTAATATTATTGATTATCTGAAAAACCTCAAAGAAGCCAGAAATTTAACAATTTTATATAAATGAATTTATTACATTATTTCTTATTTACAAACATTAAAATATATATAGAAAAATTACTGGTAAAAGAACTAAACAAACAATAAATAATGTTTCTATGACCATTCAGTTATATCAAAAATATCAAACAAATTGAACATGTCTCGCAATATAAAGATCAGCTAGTCAATTCATTAAAAGTTTCAGACAAATAGATCAATTTGATATTTTTCATCGTAACGACACTTGTACCGCTTCAAAACCAACTCTAGTTTAAAAAAGGTTCAATAACAAATCTGAAACATCTTCACCTTTAAAAGCCATAATAATTTTAATTTTTTAATCTGGATGAGACGATTAAAACAAAAAAAAACTATGCCAGTATTTGGAATTTATCATTGAGATCGATAATTGACATATCTTAATTAATTTACTTTAGCAATTTTCAAATATTTTCACATCATATATTACTTTAAATTTTAAATTTATTATTATTATTATTATTATTATTATTTTACTTTTTAATATATTTTTGTTATTTTTAGTTTTACATTTAAAGTTTAAAAAGTTAATTTTCAATTTTTATGATATTTAAAGAAGCTCGACAGATTTTTAGTAAATGAAATTTTCAGTGGAATAATTATACCATTTAATGTTGCCAGAACCGACTTAATTTATAACTTAATTGAAACCATAGATGTTTCGAATTTACATAATCATTAAGAGCCCTAGGAAATATATCTTTTAAATTGTTTTTATAAATTAATTAATCAATTATTTTAAAACACAGGAAGACTTTCCCAGCTGGTGTAAGTTTCTCAAATTGAGGAATTAATACAAGTGATTCTAATTTTTGATGTAAATAATTATAAGTAACTATATAAGGTAACCTGCTTTCTTTAATTCTATTCTGGTTGAATTGTTGTTCAACTCAGTTGTTTAAACAATGTTTTTCATCTAATCAAATAAGTCAGTAATCGGATCTCACAAAAGACAATGATTATTTAAAGGAATTGATAAAAATGACTTTATATTTTCATGATTAAAAACCATTAGGTGATCTAAGAAATTTCCACCATTTTTAAAGTAAAAAATCAACCATTCTTTTCATATAAGAAATAAGCTTTATTGAATCTTATATGTTCTATTTTGTTTGATTATTTTTCTTCATTTGTCTGATAAATTCATAATATCATAACTGTAAAATTTCTGATCAAACAACTGTACAATGTACTTTTCACAGTCTTCTCTTGAAGCCATTGTAACTCAATTAAGAAAATCATAAAGAGACAGACACGAATGGTATTCCAGCGGTGGTTAGGACTGGAATACATATTGGATGCATCAGGAAATCTTAACCAAGCTCTCTCAATTTTGGTGAGTCAATAAAGATGTGCATAATCAGGAGTTTTCGTGATGGAACACAACGCCATTTTTGTTGAGAAATTCAGTCGATATTTTTTCATTGGTTGATTTTTTCTTTCAAGTTGTTTATAACAGAATATAAAATCAATTGTTTGACTGGGTTTGAGCAGCTCATAATGTACGATTCCTTTCAAATCCCAGAAAACAGACAACATTACCTTTTTCGACAATTGACAATATTAGATTTTCAATCGTTTTTGGAGCTTCGTCTTTTTTTCATCACCTTTTCTAATATTATTATACGTGATTCATTTTTAATCTCCGATGATCATATTTTTAAAAAGTGGTTACAGTTCATCTTTTCTAAAAAAAAATAACAAATAGAAATTCTGCTGATTAAATTCTTTTCAGATAAATTAATGGGCACCAAAATATTAATTCTTTTTCTTGTTAACTGATATTTTCCAAATGTTTTAAAACCGTTTGTTAACACACGTCTAGATCCTTAGCAATGTCATAACTGCTTATGTGGCAATCTTGGTAGACAATTTTTATGATTTCATCGTCCTTATCTGTGATTGTTAGTGTCGGGACAAAATGCATCTTTTAAATTAAATTTAGATTGGCAAAATAGTGTAAACCACTCTCGCACCGTACTTTCTGATTTGGTATCAGATCCATGATATATGTTTTAGCGACATGACTGGCATTTATCTCTTCCAGGAAATAAAAATTCATAGGCACCAAACTTCTTCTGTACATTGATTTTTTATTAAATCTTTTAATTCGGATAAGAAAATGATATTAATATATTTTTTATAATTATTTATACTAGTGATTTGATTTGACCAGTAGATTTGTTTAAATTTTATTTCAAAGTTATACATAACCTATGATGGAAACAACGGAGACTTTTTAGATCACTTAACATTATTAATTAATTAATATCGAGATAGAAATAGAAAGAAATACTCACTGAAAGTGAGCATAAGTGTAAGACAGAAAATGTAGAATTTAAGAAAAGTATATTTTTAGAAGAGATTTCAAAACTTAATAAAATTAACATTTGATTATAATTATATCATAGACCACTTGTATTTGTATTAATTGTAAATGTAAAATTGACTCTAAGGAACCATTGAAAAAATCATAACTTACTGATGGATAATCTATTTTTCTGCATGTAATTTGCGAAAAGGTTGTCATAAGACATTCAAATTTTCGTATAAGAGGCACCATTTTCTCAAACACTTCTCTCAATGAGGAGTTGCACTGTTGTTTCGTGTTCATCAAAGAATGGACATTTAATAAAATTTTCCAATAGGCTTTGAAATCCACGATAATAGAGTCAATTTTCCTAAGATTTTTCATAATACGATAATTTCCAAAAAAAGCATTAGACTCACTCGACTATTGGCATCTCAAACAAACTGATAACATTAGATTGACAAGTGGAGCAAAGAACCTCTGCATTCATTGAATAAATATTGATAAATTTATCACAGGAAAATCTAAAAGAAAATCCTGTTACTGTGATTAAAAAAATAAATAAATTCAATAGCAATAATAAGACATCCTCACACGGTCAGAAAATATTTATTTAATTAATTTCAATAAAATCAATTTTTTGTTTATTCTTATTAAAAACGGTAATCATTAATTATACTGATAATCATATCCAAAAATTGAAATTGTTAATAAATAAAAATTAATATAACAACGAATTTGATTTAGAAAATTCAATAAATATAATATTCTGTGGTCTTTTATTTAACAAGTTCACAAATGATCATATTTTATAACAAGTTTAAAAATACGTATAATTAGAATCTGTCGAATTGGCTTCCAGAGATCTTATTCTTCCAGATAACTGTTCTATAGTAATATAAAGATCACTGATTTCTTGATTTTTCTGATTAAGTTCTTTAAGTGTTTCATCCCACTTTTTATTAAAGTAAGTGAGAAATGAATTTTCCTGAAAAATAAATAAAGTGAAGTATTTTATTCAATAGAATCACAAACTTACTTTGTTAGATAAATCTTTAATATTTGAGCTAAGTAAAACAAATTATAAAGAGTTATTAGAACCAAAATTACCTAAAACCTTTCTATGGGTTTTGACTTGTTTTGTAAAACCTCTTTCAAATGTTCACCCAATTCCATGACCATTAATTTTTTAATATGTTCAAGTTTATTGGTTCTGAGGAATTTCTCGAATTGATTATCAATCTCATTTGAATCACTTAATAATATTATTTTTATTAAATTATATACTATACAAAAATAATAAAAATATATCAAAACAATACTCTTATAAAATAATGTATTCTTGTCCAATGATATATAATTGAAATATATTTATTGAATTAGAGATGAGAAAACTTTTCAGATTAATTTTTGTACCGTCATAATCGTAATTTCTTCACTTGTAAACTTACTTATTTACTTTACTGTGAAAAACTTTGACAGACTAACATAAAAATGTCAAAAAATTCATTATCTTCCGGAAAATGGTACAAGGAAATTACTCAATCCTTTGAAGTCGAATTGTCTGGTTATTAAAGAGTAAATGTGATTTTTTTAATCAAATAGTGTTTTGATGTAAAGATTTCAGTCTTATTTTATGCTCATCAATAAGAAAGCCTGGTCACATAATTATAACAATAATATTATTATGCGAATGCAAGGTAAAGCTAAAACTGGCTTTTCCTTGCATGTTTATGTAGTTAGATCAACTAAAATCATTTCAGACTTTGTTTATGGTAATGAACCTACTTTCGCACTTATGAATGAAATCTATGGACTCGATAAAATAAAAATTTACAGAAACTTAAGATTCATTAAAATTAAGAGAAAAGGAAAAGTATAAAAATATTATGAAAAAGGGAGTGGTATATATAATATACGTTTTACAAGAGAATTCTAAAAATAAATTTAAACCTTTATCCACGGATGTTAAAATAAGTAATTTTTCATGAATCATGTTGACAATTGTATAAAGAGAAAATAAGTAATTTAACAATTCCACAATTGAGACATTATTTAATCGGTAAAAGAATTAATTTCCCGTGTTTATCTCATATTTTAACATTTATACCGTTGAAGTAGAACTTTCATTGTAACGCGATCTCTTTAAATTTACTTAGAATGTCTCATTGATTTCATCATAAAATATTATTCTTGAATAAATTCTTTTACACTAATTCAAATCAGTACAAATGATTATCAATAAAACAAACAAACATGTAATCTCATTGTCATAAATCTTGTCAAATATACTTGGTCGTCAAGTATGAAATGAATAATGTTATGTGATAATTTTTTAATCCGGTTATGTCTGCGAATTTTTATTGTAAATTAATAATTCTTGTTTTAATATTTTGTCTGAGCCACACAATTTTAAAAATAAGATAAGACATTAATTAATATTTTTAAATTATGGTTTACAGATAATGGGAAAATCAAACATTCGTATTGTCGTGGAATATGAATTCCATAGAGGATTTAGCACAACCTAAACTAACCAGACCATGAAAGATAGTAGGCATAATCAAAGAACCGTTAGTTCTTTGGCTAGAAAAATTCAAATCTGGCGATTTTGACTAGGAAAATCAGTCCTGAAGTTGACATTAAACCAAAGTTAACAATGACAAATTGAAAACTATAGAGGAAAGAAACACATCCTAATATACCATAGAATTATCAACAATATTTCATGTTATTATTCGAAATTTCTTAGAATATATTTGAAAAATAAATAAAGTCAAAGATCGATTGATGGATTCCATATGAATTAGGAAAAATCCCCGGAATAAGATTAATCCAATTTTGCATCATATTGTTACGGGACAAAAAGTTGATCCTATACAACATTTGTAAGAGATCTGAACAATGGTTAAATGCAAGTGAACCTCCCAAACATTGTTCAAAGTTGAAATTTTTATCGAAAGAAGGTGATAGTTACTGTTTGGTGGAAAAGTGATGTGATGATAAAGTACAGCTTCATGACGAAGGTTGATCAATCATAACAGAAGAAGATAAAAAAATCTCCCAACTGGCGACGATATTATAGAATTGTATCCTTACTGAAGGCAATTATTTTGATTAGTTCCATTGTTCCTTTTTAAAGATTTCACAAACAAAAAAATTCTGTGCATTTCATACTTTACAACCTAATATAATCATGATTCTTCTGAATACTTTGAAGATTTTACTTTCTGTGGGTTGAAATGCTTTTGTTAAATGGTATATAATTAATCTTTCATTTAAAGTCAAAAGCTTCACATATAATCACATTCAATTTGCGTAGCTTATTCAATTTATCTCTAGATATTGGATGTTTCTCTGTTCACAAGTGAAACAAATTTCATTATTATTCGTTAATACATAATATAATATTATTAATTATCAAGAATATAACATTTAATATTATTTATTTTCTAGATATTGTGCGCAAAGTACATAACCAGCCATTTCTATTCATCAAAACAAAAAAATTAATTTTTTTTCAATCCTAAACTCTATTTTATATTTTCTAACAGATAATTGGACTGAAACGTTGCGGAAAACCAATAATATTTCGGATAATAAAAAAGTAATTAATATTAAAGATAAATGAAATAAAATTATTAACCAAGATTAAATTTGATTATTTTTCAAGAATAATCGAAGAACTATCAGAATTTTCTCAATTTACAACACGGTCTCATAAATTATTTTTCTTGAATTTTCATTAGAGGAAATTTTTAATTGTGTTGATTCTTGGTTTGGGTCATTGAGTAATTTTTAAAGAGAAACAGAAAAGAATATTAAAAATTACTTGATATTTTTATCGTTTTCTATTCTAAGATCTTTTGATATTATTCAATTCCTTGTCTCCAATATAACTGGCGAGAAATTTAAAACAAATTAAAAGCAACATTAACACTGCAAATTTCCTAAGTGAAAGTAAAACGTTTTAACTGCACATCTCATGGATTTTTAATCATTTTAAATTAAACGTTTATACTTTTATCAAATTTATTATTATTATTATTATTATTATTATTATTATTA
>JBBMKC010186518.1:0-15154 GCA_037834085.1 Bipalium vagum | reverse complement strand
AAATGTTTTTCGTTGTACCGTGATATTAAACAGGTCGTGATATTAAGCGAGGTGATATTAAACGGGTTACACTGTATTAATATTATATTATATTAATTATAATTTTGGATCTCATTCGATATAGGCGAAACATTTTGTTGTTGTTTTAAATGATTAATTTAATCTCAGATCAATATCAGGTAACGAACTAAGTTTGTTCGTTGTTTAAATCAAAATTAAACTAAGACTGAATAAGGTAAATTTAATTTGTTAATCAT
Source organism: Bipalium vagum (assembly GCA_037834085.1). Lineage (NCBI taxonomy): Eukaryota > Metazoa > Platyhelminthes > Tricladida > Geoplanidae > Bipalium > Bipalium vagum. The sequence goes on along the minus strand of JBBMKC010186518.1, from coordinate 14,897 downwards.
AAAACATTTTTAAACAAATACTCGTCCAGATATTCCCTTTCTTTTTCTATTACCGCATCCCATCTATGTAGAAGTTTATTGATCCCAGTATTAAAGAAATCTCGATCTTTTGAATGAGAGACAGAAAGTACTTCATTCGTTATACCTTCGTAACTCTTAAAATTTTTACCCATCAAGTGAAAACCCGGAACAAATAAAAATCACATGGGGCGATATCGGGACTATATGGCGGATGTTCCATTAGAGTCCAGTTTAATTCCTGAATAAGCTTCAATGTCTTCATTGATTTTTGAGGCTTAGCATTATCTTGGTGGAAAATCACTTGTTTTCGGTTTATCAAACTGCTCCGGTTTTCCTTCATAATGGTATGAACTCTTCTTAGCATGTCACAATAGACATCAGAATAAATTTTTCCCTGGATTTGAGAAACTCCTGATAAATAATTCCACGAGAATCCCACCAAATGCATAAAAGAACCTTGTTTCGTGTAAAGTTGCGTTTTCCAGTTTTTTGCGGAGGCTCTCCATTTAATGACCAAGATCTTCGTCTGGTTATTTTGTCATGATAGATCCACTTTTCATCGCAAGTGACTATCCGGTTGAGAAAAGGAACATTTCAGTTTTTTTCGAGAAGTCTTGAACAAATTTTAATGCGATCCAATTTTTTTCAGCTGGTTGGTGGGGAACTCATTTGTTGAGTTTACAAGTGAATCCTAACGTTTTCAGTCGGTTTTTTTGGCTGTATCGATTATATTTAACTCAGAAGCGATTTTTTTTAGCACTAATTGTTCTGTTTTGTTCAAGAAGGTCCATAATTTGATAATACTCCAACTCTTTTTGTCTTCCAATGAAAAATCGATACTATTGAATTTTTTGAACCAATTTTGCACTGTTCGCAGTTGCATTGTTCCTTCACCAAGCACCTCGTCAAGTTTTGAGACAGTTTCATTTGTGCTTGTGTTATTTTTCCATTCGTAATAAATAATTGCTCGAATTTGAGATTTGTCCGGGAACTTTTGGAACACCTATTCCAGAGGATATTGATTAATAACATTAATTATGCATTAAATTAGAAACTCACATTTTTATGCAGCAAACTCAAACAAAGAAAATTTAAATTGATAGATAAATGAGAATCCCAGGGCTAACAAATTTAAACAACTGAAGAAACGAAAAACCTTAGTTCGCTACCTAATATTAAATTTTAGCTTTACTTTTGTAACTATGTAGTATATTATTTAAATTTAACTAAAGTGGTCGCTATAAAGATCTCTGCGCTCCCATAAAGCGCTCCGCTAATTAAAAAAAATCACTATGTAAGTCTGGATTCTAAAAGAGTTGTGTAACATAAGAAATATTAAATTAACCTTGACAAAAGACATGCAGTGATATCGAAGTTCAACCATATTTTTTATTTATTTCTTTAATAATCATTTTTTAATTTTATAAATTGATTGGATCATGTTTAGTTTTCGACCCACTTGGGTTAGATAAAATACTTGATCAAAGACATTTTTTATGTTTCTTATTTTATTTGATTTCTTATTATTTTTTTTCGCTTTGTAATTTTTGTCTTTTTCTATATTTTTTTTAAAAAAATTATTTTTATAATATTATTATTCCTTTATTATTTTTATTTTTTTTTATTTAATTTAAATAAATAGAATTTATCATAAATTTAAAATTAGTTTTATGTGTACCAGTTGAAAATGACAATTTTTTGAGAGTGCAATAGCTTTTATTTAAAGAAAATTTCAAGTTTGACTCATTTATGTGTTAGTTTGTGAAACCCGTCAAAATGACAATTACTTATTTGACATAATTCGAATTGGGGAAGCGCTCTTCAGAAAGGGATAATGCGCCATTGATCGAAACAAGTAATAATCAGGTGAATCAATGTCTGGCGAATATGGCGTGTGTGATAAAACATACCATTAAATGTACAGTAACGCATTCTTACCATGAATATTGCGTTTTCCAATCGGTAATGACGGTTAACAGGAAGAACATTTTATGTTGTACATATTTTGAATAAAGCTCGTGAAAATATATAAACAAATATTGGAATATTTAAACAATTTATTTTAAAAAATTAAATCTATTTTAAAATTAAATTGTCATTTTCAACGTTTACACTAACTATTACTTAACGCAGCATGAGCCAAGCTCAACGGAAAAGTAAATAAATAATTACTGTTCAAAACATACAAAACCAATAACAAAATTTGTTGACTCTTCTCACAAAGTGTAAATATTGATAATAAATAATAAATTGTCGATTCGGGTGTTTTTTTTTGTGTTCGGTATTTTATATTATTTTTCTCTAATCGTTACTTTATCGGTTTTCCATGATTATTTTTAAGTATTTATAATTTCATTATATTTTTAAAATATTACTTTATGCATTTTTGGGTAACATTTCTCTAAATATTACTCCACAGGTGTCAAAATTTATTATTCTATATTATATTTGATTGAAATCGTCCAACGAGTAACATCTCCTGGTCGTCAGAACATGTGACAAAATAATTCCTTGTTTTAATGATAATTAAGTCAAAGAGATCCATGTATTATTATTATTATTATTATTATTATTATTATTATTATTATTATTATTATTATTATTATTATTTTGTTTTATCATTTAATTTTATCAACTGTACCAGCAGGATAGTCTATTCCAAGCAAAATCGATTTCTTTCAAAAACCTGTCATCCATTTCGTTGGAGTTTATCCTGGCCCATCAATTTGGCATCAATCTTTATATGGGTAATATTAACTTGATCGTTGCGCTGATGTTGAGGATGACTGTCATCTGGTACCTTTACGATTTCCGTCTTTTAATTTCAGATTTTCTCAACACAATCAACGCCCAAACTTACCTTCAGACTTATTTGTTAATTTTGCACTTTTACCGGAAATTGTCGGAAAACGTTGAAGAGTTTTCCAGCATTTATATCAGTCCAGAGAACGTGGGCGCAGCTCAAAAGATCCTGAAAGATCTGAAGGACATGAAAGTGTCGGAGAAATTATTAGCAGAAGTCGAAGCCAAAGTGGCCAAGGAGGAGTTGAGTGAAATTTTGTTCGACGAAATCCTGAAAGAGGTCGGATTGGTTCCAGCTGTGGACAACGTTAAAGATTATTTTTATTTCCTTTTAGCTCGTGGAAATCTTGCGCAGTCCTCAGTACCTGGAACCGTTTAAAAAGAGCTCGTTCTTTCAAACTTTCCTGGAAGAAATCGACTATTTTCGAGAAGACAGTCTCATTTCTGAGGACGAAGTAATGATAGGTATGGTTGTTCTTGGTTGGTTGCTGCGGATATTGATATTTAACCAATGCTCATTTCAGGTACAAGTCAACGTTCGGGATGCGATGCGGTACGTTTATAAGTTTTTCAAATATTATTTTATATTTATTATAATTGTAAATTTGTTAGGTTGGTCCTTAAGGGATGTCATTTCTTATTTAGATTTTAGCTGTCACAAATATCTGAGAAAATATCAATCTTACACTGTACAATATTTTATTTATCAAACTAAGCTCCAATAACATCCAATAAGAATCAAAGAATTATCGAATTGCGTTTTCCAGATCTTCCTTATTTGTAAAACATTGTTCTCGTATAAATTGAACAGATGCTTGAATAGGTGGGGCTGGGTCGGACGAATATGGTGGATGACAAAAATGTTCTTCATTCAAATTCGAAAGTTTCCGTATAGATTTCACTGAGACATGTCGTTTTGCAACAGAGTAAGTCCCAGTCGGTTATACAATGCAGGCCAATGTTTCACCAGTTGGCAAGTAGAAATAAGCAATAATACCGTGAACAATCCCACCAAACTGATATCAAGAACTTCTTTCTATGGATAAAGGGGTTTGAAACAAATTTTAAGAATTCACTTTTGTCAAGCCATTGAAACGACCTTTTTCGATTGTCGTAAGAGATCCATTTTTCATCATACGTTACTATTCTTTCAAGAAAATGATCTATTTTGTTCTTTTTCAAATATTCTAAGCATTAGTTGTTCACATATTTGCAAACGTTTATCCGCTTGTTCGGGATTAAGATCATGCCGTACAACTTTGCATCTCCTATTTCTCTTGACATGAGACAGAAGTTTGCAGTGTACTGTAGATTTCGGAATTTGAACTTCATCTGAAAGTCTTCTGACACTTATACAGAGATTTTGATCAAAAGAATGCATAATTGCTTGGGAATCAAATGTTGAGGATCTTCTTCTTCTTCTTCTTCCATTGTATAACCGACTGGGACTTACTCTGTTGCAAAACGACATGTCTCAGTGAAATCTATACGGAAACTTTCGAATTTGAATGAAGAACATCTTTGTCATCCACCATATTCGTCCGACCCAGCCCCAACTATTCAAGCATCTGTTCAATTTATACGAGAACGTGACTCATCATTAAGATCCGTATTGTCCGAATTGAATCTTTTAAACCATTTGATAGCTGCGCTTTTACTGACGAGTTTGTCTCCTTCAACTTTACATATTTCAATTGTAGCAGATCTGGCACTGAATCCTTTTTTCCCAAAATGGAGTAAAAGGATTCGAACAGTATAGTTTTTATCAACTTCATATTATTCTGTAATGCTAATAAAAAAATATTAGATCAATATATTTTATTTCTAGCATATATTACTTGTTATCGTGTCTTTTCAAAATAACGATAAATGAGTTTAATTTATTATTAGACTATTTAAACAATTTGCTTTTAAATATTAAAATTTCAAAAAATAATATAAAGCGTAACATTTTTATTATTTTATATTTATTAATATTATCACTATTTTTGTCATTATGATTATTATTAAATTTTAAAAATATTTATTATTATATTATTGTTTTTTAAAAGTCAAATCTAACATTTCTCGTCTGAATCTCTTATTATTTATCTTCCTTTTTGATCTTATGATTTTCTCAGACGGGATCAGGCAATTTCACACAATATTCAGAGACCGACCAATACAACGTACGGATTGTTGATGCCGGTACGTTTTTTTTCTATTTCTGAGACTAAAATATATCTTGAGGTCCCGTTATTATTATTTTTTTATTAATTTTATCAAATTTTTTATCATGGATTTTATTTGCTTGTCCAGTGTGAAATTTGGAATGTTCAATAATAAAGGAAATCGAATCACCAAAAGGCTCTAGTTAAATTATAATATGCTTTAAAATATTTTCTATCACTGCTCAAGCCCCCTTGTCATTTCTTCTTGATAAAAATCCTAGCGTCTGGAATCGAAAAACTGAGTTATATCGTTTTAAACATGCTTGAATGGGTTATAATCTGTTGGTGTAAGATCCGAAGAATAGAGAGGGATGAGGTATACTTCCATAATGGAAATCATGCCATTTGCGTAAGATCAATTGAGAAACGTGCATATCCCATTATCATGAAAAAAATTGTCCTTTCGGCTTGCAGGACGGCTGCTTTGAAAGCAGCCTTTGTGTACACGATCTCAATTTCACAACAGTATGACTTGCAGTAATATTAGGTGTCCCGAAAAAGTCCGGTGATCGAAAAGCAATGTTTTAAAATAACCTACATTTAATCCATAATATCAATCAATTACGTATTCACCATCATTACCGAATTTCATCTGTCATCTTTTAAAAAGATTAATAAATTTTGGAGCAGAGATATAAAAGATTCGAGTTGTTATACGAAATTAAGAATAAAATTGGGAGACATTTTGCTCCACAGGAACGTCTGTTTTTCTGTGGTCTAAGGGTGGTTTTCTTTGGATTGATATTATGAGAAATTCACAATAAATCCATTTGATGACATTTGAAAAAAACAATAATAGATATTTTTTCTAATAAATGTCCGTTAATCATTGTTTCTATCGCCTCGAAATCCCGAAATTGTTGGAATTGATTCCTGTTCCTTTGCAGGCATCATCAAGAACAGCTTCGTTTTGTATACGATTGTCATCATAAAGACCGACAAGTACGGCAACAAGGAAACGTGGAAGACGCAGCGACGGTACCGGGATTTTGACTATTTGAACTCGAAGATCATTAGTGCGGTAAAAAGAAGATTGACTAAATTTCACAATCAATTTTACTAATTTTTTTCTTTCCTCTTTCGATTATAGTGCGGCAAGATCCCTCAGCTTAAACTCCCTGCGAAAAAGTCTTTCAACAATATGAACAATGAGTTTCTTGAAAAACGCAGTCTCGACCTGCAGGAATATTTGATGGTGGGTTTGATTTTTTCAAATATTTCTTTATATATTATTTATTATAATAAATACCAAATAATAAATGAAAAATAAAAACAGATTTTTATGTTCCTGTAAACTATCAGCAAAATTGAAAAATCAATAACAATTTTTATTTTTATTGATTTTAATATTAAAGTAACGAGAAAATCATTTTAAAACTATTGAATAATTGTTCATTTCACATTTTTGATTATTTTTATAATTTTATTAAATAATCGATTTTTTTTTAAATAAGTTCCTTTTTTATTTTAATTAATTATTTAATTTTATCACCTCTACGAAAAACGAATTCTTATTAAATTAAATTTATTTATATTAATAATTATTATTTTTGTATAATATATCATGTATTCATTTTTTATATATAAAAATTTTTTGTTTATTTTTAATGATTCTCAATTTTATTTTTATTAATTTTTATAATTTTAATATTAAAAATATTGATTTAAACTAATTTTAATCAATTTTCACATTTCATTTTTGCCAAATGAAAGTTAATACAAAAGAGATTATTATTATTATTATTATTATTATTATTAAGAATATATGAATAGTTATCGATTGATTTTATGAGTTATTGATTGGTAAACTATTCTGTTGTTATTTATGTATCAATTAATTGATTGTTAATGGATATTAGTGATTTATAACTTTAACATTTATTTAAAAAATAATTAAACAAATCCGTTTTGCTTTTGATAAAAAATTTTATCTTTGATAAATGCTGTATCTTTACACTTGATAAGGTCGATAAGTCATTTTTGGAACAATATGACAAGAGGTACTAACCACGATGTTTTATGATTTTTTTCTTTTAACATCGCTTTATTAAGAAGATTTTGTGAAAACATTATCTTTCTTCTGTACATAGTTCTATCGATGGTAACCGTCGTTAAGAAGAATTTGCCACATTCCTTTCCCGCCAGATTTAAAACATTGACGTTTATCCGAATTGATTTTGTGATGTGCGGGTATTGCTGATTTTCCCAGATCGAAATTTGAGCTTTTGAGTTTCCTGAATTTTAGATTTAAGTTTATTAAGATATCAATATAAGAAAACATTAATCATTCATTGATTTCTGCATTTTATTGGTTAATCGCTGGCATTGTTTTTATGATTGCCGAAGATTTTAAATTTTTCTTTCACTGCCTCAAAGAATTTATTTACATTTACATGTTGGATTTCTTTGCTTTTTGGCAACTCACGGTGTGATGCAATCATTCACTTGTTGGCTTTTTACAGCATAGCTACTCACTTGAGTTTTACAGTGATATTTGTCTCTCTTTGACCTTGACTTTTGCATATCATAAAAAATTGAGTTATATAACGATTTGTGCTATGTTTAATGTTTTTTTTTGTTATATTATATTAGGAAGCAGAATTTTCATTTAAGTTTTTTGACATATTTAAATCCCGTAGACAGTGCTTAAGGTTTAAGATTGACGTTTGTAGAACAATTTTTAGTGGATTCAATAAAAATAATAATAAATAATAATATTATTGTATAATAATAGCCAGTGAAAAAAATAATAAATTGACAATTAATGGTAATAATATTATTATTATTCAATAATTATAATAATTAAGAAGGATGATAATTATGTTAGATTGGTCAAATACTGTAAAAGTCGTTTTATCAAAAACAGAATTTATTTCAGATAGAACAGTTTCAATCCAAACGATATTCTCCATTATTGTCAATGGGTCTTTGTTATTTATTTAATCAAAGAATGGGTGCCATTCATATAAAAGTTTTCTGGCTCTGATTCAAAAAGCGTTGATATCCATATTTTGACCTCGTCTTTTTAAAATGTTTTATTGTCCAAAAAATGCTTCATCGATCTGAATAGGTGGTAATCTGATGAACTAGGTTTGGATTATAATAGGATGTCACTAAACTGTCCACCCAAATTCTTTGATTTTTTGTTGGGTGAACTATGCAATGTGCAGATGAGCTTTGTCACTAAGAAATTCTGAAAAAATTCTGAAATTAAGCTTGAGTTGTTCTGCGTATAATTTTGTGCTAACTGTCTAACCCTTATCCAACACCTCAACAAAAAAAATTAGCTTTGGGATCGGTTTTTAGTTGTTAACCAACATTCTTTGTCGTATTATTGTATGATATTCATTTTTCATCTGACATCACAAGGTAGTCAAGTAATCCGCTGTTTCTTAGCTCTGTAAAGAAGTCAACCATTTTGTGATAACTAAGTTCATAAAAAACCCTTTTTCCATTTCTGTTTACTTTTTCGATTCCGTGCAAGCTCACGAGTAGTTTGGTTAGGATCCAACTTGACTGTTTCTTTTAATGCTTCGTTGTGAGGACGACGTTGATATTTTTTGTCTTCAAGATTTTCATCACTATCTTGGAAACTCTGAAACCATCGCTGACATTGGCGTAATCACCTCCTAATACTTAAATTTTAATGTGATTCAGTAACCGTTTTACCTTGTCTGAATTAGTATAACAAACAAACCAGCGCTCTATATTTGTGATTTATAATTTTCTAAAGATGTATTACTTCAAAATTAAATCAATTTTATGCAACTATTGATTAATATAATAGATTATTTGGCCAACCTAATAATAATAGTAAATAATTATTATAAGCATAATTAGAACTTTATTTTTATTAAAATTACTCCAAGATCATATTTTTTGTCGCTTTAGGAATGTTTTAATCCAAAGTTATTTCAAACATATCCGCCCCTGCGTCAGATACTTGTCAATTTCGTTCAGCAAAACAACTGGAGCAGTCAACCACCACAGATGAATCCGGTAAAATAATAATTTCCGGAAAAACAAATTCACTGTTTGCCATTTCGGCATAGATCCAGTCTATTGTTAACCCCTTCAAATCTGTCGGTAATATGGTACTGTCAATGCCCGATAACTTCGTTGGAAACATCAGTAAATTTTATTCATCACTCTCCCCCATAAAGAAGCCCAACAACCAGACCGATTACGTTAGCAACATATTTTCCAACGACCAAATGGATTTTTCAAAGTTTGGAAATGATAGTGATCAGGTAAGTAATATTTAAAATTATTATATTTTTATCTAATATATCTAACGATTTTATTAGTTATTATTATTATTATTATTATTATTATTATTATTATTATTATTATTATTATTATTATTATTATTATAGTTATTAATAATATTTCAAATAACTTTTTACGGAAGGAAAGAAATTTAAAGTCCATAATTTTTATTAATTTTTCTTTCTGAGCCAAAAATCAAAATTTTCAAAGAAAAATTTAATTATTCAGTTCCAATGCATTAGAATTGTATATTTATTTATTATCAATGTTATTGATTTATTTTAATTATAAATGTAATTATTTATCCTTTAATTCAATTAAAAATCGATATTATTACATTTAACGTTCTATAATATTTTTGAAATGAAGCATCTTTTCATCATATAATACTTAATTTATAATAATAATAATAATAATAATAATAATAATAATAATAATAATAATAATAATAATAATAATAATAATTAATGATTATAAATATATTAAATTATTATTTTTATAAAGGATTAACTTTTTATATTTTAAGACCAAAGCCGAAAATATTCCAATTCGAATCTTATTTCTGCTTGTTGATGAGATTTTCGATCTGCAAAATAAAAGTCAGGTTGTTCGCAGAGGAATTCTTGGAATTCTGAGAAAAATTGTTAAAACGTTTTTCGGGATAAAGGTCAACAACATAATATTAGAGAAAGTAAAATAATATCATATTGTCAGAAGGTTTGATTGAATTCTCGTTCACTTTTTATTAGACTGGTAAATTCACGTCCGCAGATCAGATGGCCGAATTTGTAACAAAATTCAAAGAATCGATGTGGCCGAACGGAAAACTGGCATCGGCCAACAATACGCGGGACAAAATGACGAAGATGCGAACAGCAGTATTGTGTCGAACGAAGATGCTGGGCAGTATTTCCGGTTTGAGAGATCAATGATTGTGTAGGAAATAATTATTTCAAATTCAACTTTTAGATGAAGTCAGTCAATTTTTGGGCAATGAAACAACTCGACAAGGTGTTCTCAGGGTATTTGACTTATGCCAAGATCGAATTCTCAACCGACGACTAGCTCATACGATTTTGCAAATCGTTCTCCAGAAAGTATTCCCTGGTCACAATCTGGAAAAATTGATTCAATACAAGCTTTGTCCGGCGTTGATTGGAAAAGTGTGTGATAAACATAAACTAAATCCTCCAGAATGGAGAGATTGGGGTTGTCTTTAGGTGGATTGAAATCTTGGTAAGATTATCACCACCTTTCTAACTACACTATTTGATGAGTACTAATTCTTGATTGGTCAGATGTTAGTTTCGTTTTCGATTCTGAATCAAATTATTCTTATTTCTTTTTTTCTATTCCATATCTTGTTGTGGAGTTTTTTTTTTATTATTCAATTTAATGTTTCATTTTTTAAATTTCAGACCGAATAAGGACGTCGGTATTTGAGTAAAGAAAATTGAAGAATTTGAAAATTGTAGGATAAAATAATCCAAAAGATTTAATTTTTTAAAAGTGAATCAAAATGGATGTAAAAATTAACATAGAAGTGAAAAATGTAAAGAGAATTCTTTATTATTACTAATTTTTGTGTGATAGTAATGAAATAGAAATTGATTCAACAGAAAATGAAGGAAAAGCAATTATAGAAAAACTTAATTAACCTATATTAAGTTTTATTCATTCATTGACTCGATGCATATCCATTCGCACTTAAGGACGATTCACATGCATAAAAATTAATTTTTCTACAATGATTAATTTAGTAGTACAATGACGGTACATTATACTAACACGTCTGTCAAACAATGCCATTAAGAGTCCAGAAAGAGTAGTCAATTGTAGAACAGTTAAAATGTACTTTTCACAAAACAATTATCTACCTTAGACTGGCCTTTAGACTTAATTGCTATCTAAATTAAATAAGACCTAAGCATCTTGAGAGAATCAAAATCTTGCGGAGATGTCGAATGACGACAAAAGCATCATAAAGTTCAAGATTAATGGTAGGATTTTATCAGCACTGTTGGACTCAGGCGCCACAGTTTCAATCATCAATGATAGAGTTTTAATTATAGCGAGAAGAATATTATGTAACCAGTAACAGGTCATAGTTTTTAGGTAAAATCACATGTATAGTAGTGTGGAGACTAAGGCAAACAGGTTCAAAGCATCTTAAGAAAATATGGTCAAGCATTGAGACAGAGTAAGAATAAATATAAAATAATAAAGATTCAGTTACAAATGCCCGATAACACTAGTGAAACGTATATAATGCCTCTTAATAGTAAATTTCAAAAATTACGTTAAAAAGCATCAGAAAAATTACAACTCCCTACTACTCTACTATTTGGAATATTCGGTAAACTAATCGATGATGATGAGTATTTAATAGATTGCGGTTGTAACCATCGTAAAACAAACATAATCCAAGTATACTATCTTGGCACCCAAAAACAAACAATCATAACCGAAATAATAGATCTGACAGAAACATTAAATCAAGCACAAATTCCCCCAAATAATGTCGAACCAGAGTATTGTGAAGTCTCTATAGAATCAGAGGAAGAAAAACCAATAGCGCAGGAAAAACATTAAATAATCAATAAGGTATGGCAGGAAATGTATGAAACAGATGTAGTATTACAAGAAATTTTAGAACAAGATTACCAATCCATAGTTAGAATGAAACCACAATATTGGCCCACCGATATAGATGATGCATCATATATCAGAAGATAATAATGAACTTAACACCCCAGAATATGTTACAATCCCACCTAGAGATAAGTCAATAATATCACAAGCAACAGATCAAAAGTATATGAGCCAGCGAAAATTCATTATTTTTGGCTCAGAAAATTATCAGGTATAATTTTGATAATTTTATTTTTGCTGACCAGAGTTTTCCCTAGCACAGCCTTATAATTAAGAGGAGTGCTTCAGTTAGAGACTGTCTGTGCAGTTTGTTACGTGTGAGTGAGTGCCTGCTGCAGTTTGTTTTTTTATTGACTGTCTGTTGCAGTTTGGTTGTTTATTTAAAAGGGTCTCATCCTCATTCAATGAAATATAATTATAAATTCTTATTTAGAGAGTTTTTGTGTTTTATTGAAGGGTGAGGTGCGAGCTAAGGTACGCTAAGGGTTATGTTTGCGCCAACAATATGTAATATGGAAGGACTGTGCAGAAAATTATTTTATTAAAAAAAGCATTCTATTAGTTTCACAGCAAATTGGAAAAGACATCGATTTATGAAATAATTAAATCGGTCATCACGGTAATTATTAAAATAACTAATTTAATTATAAAAATTTTAAAGATGTTTATGAAAGCGTAGGCACGATGAAGTATATCCGCATTCAAAATATGAATATCTAAAAATGTTTAGTGATAAAAAACTGTAAGAACTGTTTGGTCTATGAATATCTAATTCGTAAAAAGTAATTAGTATTCCAATTGTATATTCTTTTCAATCGTTAATCTGGTTAAGAAATCAATGTACATTACCTTCAACATGTTCAATTGCATTATTTTTTTATTAATAAACCACATTAAATTATAAATATTTATAAAATGTCAATTTTTATTATGAAACTACAGTAAAAGAATTTTGTGAAATACATTAATTCTAAAATATAACAATTAATATTATAATTTGTCTCATAATTTAGATGATAAGGGTTGTTGTGCAACAAAAACATCAATGATTTCAAGGCACAAAATTTACAGACAAGTAAATATTACAATCTCCAATTTGCTTTTTCAGTATAAAATGAATTTAATTGACCATAATTTCAATTTATTGTTATCGTCTTCCAGTGCATTGATCAGCTTAGTTCAAGTTTTGGTGATGAAATCCCATTAACAAAGTCACTATATATCATTGGTTCAAAGAATTTAATAATGTCGTATCTCAATTGTAGATAACATTAAGGAAGGTCTTCAAAATTACTAGTGGTAGCAGAAAGCATTGATAGCATCAAAGGAACTAATAAAATTTAATTGTCATGTGACCTACGACGAGTTTCAGGCACTATCTGGCATTATTATGACCAATATATACTCGATATTGCATGAAAATTTATCAGTGAAAAACACTGTAACAGTTTAAAGATTACTACTCATAAAAACACTTTTATTGATTGTTTAGAGAAATTCTAAAGAAATTCAATTTCGGTGAGTTAAAAACAGTGTACAAGTCAAAAATCGTGAATATATATAATTGTAACTTCAGCAATAACAATCATCTAAGCAATTTTTTACTCTAAAAGTACTATACTACCTGATATTCCTTAAATCTATTATCAATTTTTTACAATCTTATAAAATTAACAAATCAGAAATTCATAAATTGCTAAATATGTGGACCAAAAATCGCTAATTTAGTTGTCCTATTTCATGAATTTTTTTATTAACATTTAAGTTTTACTTAAATTTTTATCTACTTCCATGGTCGAAGAATGATTAATTGCGATCCCAGACTTTATGAGGCACAAGTTGAGTTGCATCTCAGTCGAATTATAATTATTATTATAAATCGAAGTTTTTCTACTTTTCATTAATAATAAATCTCAAGGAATCCGTATTATTGCTTTGTATAAATTCAATATTACTACATATGGATAGATTAGTATACTCTTCCTATTGTACATCGAGTTCTATTTATTTTCATTTTATTTAATTCATTACTTTAATTTGATTAAAAAGTATATTAAAAATCTTGAATGTTTTCTTTAATTCATTAAAGTGATTAGTACACTACTATATAAACAGGAATCAGATATTTGTAAACAATCCATCAATTATTCATATCAACTTCAAAATATTTATTTATTTTATAGATTCCTTGTAATTTTTCCTATCATTTCTGTGTTCATAGAAAAAATATCTGGTTGCAATGGATAGGAAAACAAACAGAAAACTTATTCTGCAGGACAGAAATGTGAAACTGTTATGCAAATCACAAAATACTTGAAAACTCATTAATCGGCGGTTTCAAACATTCTTGAACGTTTTAAAAATGTAATTAATTATAAACAAAATTATGAAAAATACCTTAACTGTTAACTGATGTCAGGTTTCATCTGTTTTTATTAAATCAAATTTACAGGAATTTTATGCTTTGAAAGCAAAGACGGATCTTTCAATGGACTTTATTAGTGACAACCTATGCAATCATTTCGATCGAAATTCTGAGAATGTATTGGTGATGGACAATTTCTGGTTCCATCACCGCAAAGATGTTATTAAGTTGGTGACAGAACGAGGTATTTCTTACAGATTTCTGCCACCATACCCGCCTTAGCTACAAGTCACAAATACTGTATCATCCTTTATGAGAACCATTATAGATCGGGACGATTGGTTACTCAATTACTCATGCATAACGATCTAGATTTACTCTCCTTTAATTAAGTCTGTTCATCCCCGTTTATTTTATTAAGAAATTTCATTTTCAAAAGATTTAATACATATATACATATATAATTAATCAGACAACTTTATTACATATCCGAAATCACTAAAAGTACTAAAATCTTGTTGCCCCACCTCTGGCTTTGACAATAGCAGTCATTCTATCAGGTAATGATTCATATAATC
>JBBMKC010186517.1:0-25654 GCA_037834085.1 Bipalium vagum | reverse complement strand
GACGAAAATAAAAGATAAAAATTTATCACACAGCAATTATCATATTCAAAGCAATTATCCTCAACGAAAATTATTGTTTAAAGCAATTATCTTCAACGAAAATTGGTGTCTAAAGCAATTTCCCTCAACGAAAATTATTGTCTAAAGCAATTATCTTCAACGAAAATTGGTGTCTAAAGTAATTACCCTCAACGAAAATTATTGTCTAAAGCAATTATCCTCAACGAAAATTATTGTCCAAAGCAATTATTACAAGCCTATTCCATTATAATTACTATCCAACTACTATTTAAACAACAGCCCAAAGCGAGCAAAACACAAAAAATTTGTCAAAAATTTCGGCAGTCATCCAAAGACAACCAAAGTTTCAACTTCAACAATTCTGTCATCCACTTTCAAAATAGAATCATTCCCACATATTCGAGTGTATCCGTCATCACCCAGCAACCGTTTCAGACCAAAGACCACTCGACCACCCATACTACCAATTCTTCGACCTCCGAACCAATACATAGGACCAGTTAGACTGGTTTACATTCACACGTGGCCCGGCACTCCCAAAAGGTTTCTGCAGTTCTTTCCAATTCCGATAGACAATCTTCGATTTCTGTATTTGTATAGCAATCCAGTGGCTTTTGGACAATTCATTCAAACCTATTATTAAAAGTAATTTTTTCTACTTGACACTAAACAGTGTCAAAGTAAATATAATTTCCGTTTAAATTACGACTTTATTTATTTGTCTTGGTGTTTTATTTTTTAACATATAAAAATGTAATGAATTTCACTTATTTAATTTTCTATTTTATCTTTACTCATCTCTTTTGATGTAGCTAATCCAAAAAATGATAATGAAGTTGTAAATTTAAAATATGGGAATCAAGGTTTTATGTGGATATCATCTAATATAAAACAAGTTAAAAAAGAATCATAAGTTAGAAAAATAAGTTAGAAGAAATAAGTTAGAAAAAATTATAATTGTGTAAATAGAATATTAGGTAGAAAAAATAATCCTCATTTATTTAATTTTCAAAATCCACTTAATCTTTTGAAAAGGAAAAATAAAAAATTATCTAAAATAGATAAAATTGAAAAATAAATTTTACAATATAATCCTAATGATGTATCAAAAAATTCTTCTTGAATCACCCAAAAAGTGATAAATTGGATTAATAGATTATAAAAAATGGATTTTAAAATATTTTTTGTGAAATATTCATAAATTAATAAAAAACATGAAGATGAAATTAAAAAGCTTTATTGTAGTAATCCCTATTTTAAATAAAAATATATATTTGAAAATCAATTTTGTTATTTTAGTGATTTTAAAGAAACCTATGGCGTTAACGCCCAATCATTTTAGCTCAACACCTTTGATTTTATCAGGAACTTAACATATATATAAAGTTTGATACATTAAATTGTCCAGTAAAAAATTTACAACATTCATATTATATTTATATACAGAAAACAATATTTGATATATCCTCCAGCTCCATCGATTATTGCGGAAAGCCTTCGCTCCATAGAATCTACAATACTATACCGGTAATTCTCTTCTCCCATGAGAGTGGTCCACAAATCCTGACACTTGCTGAACAGAGTAACAAATTCTTGGACACAAAACTTTTAAAATTTTTAATTTATGAAAATAATTGAGATTTTAATTAAAAATTTGAAAAATAATTTTTAAAAACATTTTATAAAAAACATTCAAATAGCTAATTTTTAAGAAACACAATAATAAAAAGATTCAAAGATTTTTTATAACGGCATTTAATAAATAAAAATTAAATACAACCAGACATTTATTTCAAATACATTTAATAAATAAAACAAATATTTTAAAGATTTTTGATAATTAGATACAAATAATTATTTAAAAGAATAATAATAAAAATCTTTAATAATAAAAAAGTTCAATAGATTCAAGAAATTATTTTAGATTATTATTTGATTTTATCAGGGAGAGGATTTGGCTCTTTTTTATTTACCAATGATACCTATTGCTGTTGAAGTTTCAAGTATCTCGTTGATTTTATAATAATATTTATTTCACACAACCTTCGTCATCTTTGAGAGTCAAATTTTTTCTTAGATTTCCTCGATCAAAATACATTGAATTTTTCAGATGACCTTATACTTATATGATATTAAACAATACGTTGAATTTATTTAATTATTAAAAAATTTAAGGAAATATTAAAATTAATGTTTATAATTGATAAGAGAAACAGAAAAATTAATCCAATCAAAATCTCAGGTTTTAATTGATAAAAAAGATTATTACACAAAGGACTTTTAAAACGTTAACTTGATAAATTTTGAACTAGCAATAATCACATGTTATCAATAAGTGTAACACAAAAGAAAGTTATGTTAAGTTTGCTAAAAAGGTGGATTTCAAAATGAATAACTTTGTGAACTGTAACTTAGCATAAACTGTTTATAATTCAGAAGGTTTTAGTGCGCATACGAACGGAGTTAAACTTCAAGTGACAAATTTAATAAAAATCGATTGCAAAATGAAATTTTAAATGTAACAGCGATAAACTGAGATAAGAAATTTTTTCACTAAATTATATTTTTTAATTAAATCTAACAAATTTATTATTATTGTTACAAAATAATTTTAAGTTAAAACTCAAAATGTAAAGATTTCTAAGTCAGATCACCCTTCGGTATCATCCTTTCAAGAGCCCACAGTTTCTACTTGACGTGAAGAACGCAAAAAAAAGATACTGAGAAATCAGTCAAAAACAAAAAAATTAATTGATCCTAAAGTGTTGGAGTAGCTGTAGCGAAAAGCCCAAGGCTGTTCCAAAAAAGATCATGTTGTGGATGTGGTGGAAGTACTTCCAGATGGCCAAACCATTACTGCTGAGTTATATTCTGCTCAACTCGATCTGATGTACCAAAAATTAGACATAAAATATCCTGCTTTAGTCAACAGAAAGCGGGTGCTTCTGCAACAGGATAATACTCGTCCGCATACTGCCAGAGTAACGCAAAATAAAATTACCCAATTGGAAGGAATTGAAATTTTACCACATCCTGCATTCAGTCCAGATCTAGTACCGGATTGAGGAACCGGCACATAGGTCTGCGAGTCTCCAAAATTATATAAAAATCAACTTAACAAAAGATCATAATTTTCCATTTAAATATGGTAAAATATCTTTGTTAATCTAAGTAAATCTACTTTTTCCGAATCCGAAACCTTCAAAAGTAAAACAATTATTGACATTACATGATTTTACTCCTGTAAATCTTTGGTACGAAAAAGATTCTGGCGTTTTCTAATTCTAAAAATACTTAAAATTAGAAATAATTAATATATTCTGGATTTGAAATAATGTCGTTTGATAAACTATTTTGGTGATTATTTATTATCATTATTTAAAACACCGATTAATTATATACATTCTGAAGAACAGGGGGGAATGTAAGTTAATAAGTTTCCCTAAAACAACGATGTTAAACTACGATGAAAATTTTCATGAAATAAAGGAATATTTTCTTTTTGTTGGTTCTTTTCCATGTCTTAAAAAACAAATATGGAAATCTATAGATTTTGAATAGACTAAAAACGTATTTGTTAGAGAAACGAGATCCAGGATGACCATTATGAGAATTGTGTCATATAATAACAGTGGTCTGGAAAAAGTTGAGTTACATCCACCAAAAAAGATCATACTACATCATTAATACTTAATATGAAAATAATGTAGTCCACGAAACGATATTCAGAAGATGGTCATGATAAAACCATTTTTAAAATTGTTTGATGTCACAGTTTTCCAGACAAAACCATTTCTCTGTGAGAATGCTAAGTGCAAATCGTAGCTTAGATTTAATCGAAGGTTTATTTAAGAATCGTGGCCTTCAACCGTGAGTCTCCAAAGAAATATTTTTTGTGTATTGATGGAATTTTTCATTATAAATAGTCAGATAGCCATCAAACTATAACCACTTATGTTTACTATTACCACCAACGATATTTTCAACGAAATTTTCGCAACGGAAGGAGTTCATTGACAAATAGAAAACTAATTCTATACAAGACAATATCAAATCACGCATTGCAAGACTGATTAATCCTTTAGCTTGGAATTGATACATTTTCTGAAGGTCTTTCCATCTACCAGCATGTGCTTAAATGACCAAATAATGATCCAAAGGAAAAATATCTAACTTTATAACCATTTTTCAATGATAACCAAAATTAATGTTATCAAAAACTCAGGTTGGAAATGGATTGATTTTATTGATAATAATAAATATGAACATAAACACATTTGCATTACCAGCCAAAGAATTTAGTTTTATTTTATTTGTGAAAACTGGTAGAACTTCAATTACAATCAGATAATTGAATTTATTAATCAATTAATTTTATTCTAATCAATTAAATTATTGTTTATTGGAATTTTGAGACATTTATTTGTTTTTAACGATTTTTTTACATTATTCTTGTTACTATCAGTACATTTTATTATTATTTTTGCCATTGCAAGTTCTGACTATTATTCTTATTTGACTTTTTTCCAAATGTTTTCTGAAAAGAGAGAGTCGAAATCCCATCTCCCTTGGTTTCGATTGCACTATGTGAGAATTGTTAGTTTTAGAGCCATCTATCCCAATCTGTATTCTTTTTCTGTGCTGAACATCAAAGATGAATATGACATAGAGGTCTTTCTTTTCATTTCTTATATTAAATAGTTTCAGTTTTTGAAAATTTTCCGAAATAAGTTACTTCTCTTTATATTTTTTAATTAAAAAAAATTTATCTTTAAATATATAATACTTTTTCTTTCTAAGTCTTCGAAAGCAGTACCATTTTTAAGACAGAAAAGCTTTGAAATCGAATTATTGGTTTTCATAAGACTTCATAAAATGACCCAGTTTATAATAATAATAATAATAAAAATAAATGGTTAACTGCTTTTTAGAAGTTCTACATCAAATATTTAAGCATACAATCAGTTACTTTAATGATTCTTTCATTATACGAAAAATACTTCATGTATAAATAACTTACAAAGAGTACAAATTGTATTTTCCAGATGGCACTCTCAAGCCAATAAACTTTACACTTTGAACGAAATACTTTATTTTCTAAGTCAAATAATTATAAGTGATTTTGAAAAACAAATTAAATCCACAACTCCAGACAATGTCAATAAAAGAATAACCTACCCATTGTCTGTGAGGTTCCTTTCTAAAGCAATTCGTCTTATTATCATCATTATATAATAATTATTATTATTATTATTTATTATTATTATTATTATTATTATTATTATTATTATTATTATTATTATTATTTATATCTGTCACTAAAGCAAGCCTTAATTGAAAACTTTTACAAGTCCTGGAAAACCCAAAAATTTTCAATTGACAAAACACCGTTGGTACAAATTCCAATACTACTTTATAATAATAATTTATATTATCATATTTCCATAAACGTTTCAATTCTCCGATATATATATAATAAAATAATAAAATCAATAGATCGATTTTGTTACAATCTGAACGCATTATTTCCATACTAAGCGTTCCTTCGTGTGACTTAGGTCTATGTCGTCAGCGACTTTGTCATAGTGATATTATTATACAACCCATTGTATGGCAAATGAATCTAATAGTATGCTTTTACATGTAAAATGATTTTATAAATATTCTTTTTTTTCTATTAGAATTATATAATATCTTTTCTAATAATAATTGTATTATATCTATTATATAACATTAAATAATATAATAATAATATAAAAATATAATTATATATATAATATGATCATATATAATATTATTATAATATAATATTATAATAGTATTATTATGAATAGTATTATTTTGATTCTCTAATAATAAACGATGGAAATTTAATATTTATAATCCTTTGTTCTATATGATATTTGAAGTGTGTCTAAAAGGATAGGCAATTATAAAGGATTATTGATAAATCCACAGCAGAATACATACATACACCAAACGCACACACACGTCCATGCATACTTAATTACATATACTCACACAAATACGGTCGTGTGGAAATGTGTGTCATTTTTAATTACAACACACACACACACACAAGAAATAAATCAATATATTTATTTTTATTGAAATTATTTTTGAATTGATAATCTCAATTTGTTTCGAAAAGTTATCAACAAATGCTACGGACCTTGGACAATTTCTTTGCAGAATGCTGTCAAGAACTTATAAGTACAAATTGAAATGTTCTTAGTCCAATTGCTTAGAAAACATAATTACAAAATCCTAATTGTTGTAAAGTTATGCGTTTTTGAGAATTTTGGAAGACATCAGTAGAAGTCTCAGACAAATAGTGCCATTATTGGACATCAACTTTTGATAGGGGTTTTCGTGAGTAATATTTTTTAAAAATATTTTTTCGTACTTTAAGTAATTGAAACTCTATTCAAATTATTCAAAGAAAGAGGTTCGGTCTTTTTTTTAAAAATTAAATGATACAAAAATCAGACTAGGTTTGATTTCATTGTATCAAAATGTATAAAACAATTTTTAAGTAACCAAATTTAAAATTATTAATTAATAATTAAATAAAAAAATAAATATAAAACTCATTAATAAATATATTTCCATTATAAGGCTGCAACAAAAGTTCATCAAAAAGACATCTGAAATAATTATAGTCTGGGATAAAGACAAAAATTCAACTTTTAAGTAATAATAGCATTATCTGTCAATATTAAAAAATAAAATTGTTTTTCACATATTCGTGTTCAAGATTTGATCTTTTGAAATGGTTTATTTATAATCCTGGAAATTTTTAATGAAATTGCATAAAATGTTTATTGGATATATAATAATTAAATTATAAATATATAAAATTATTAATAAATATGCAAGGTTCACATTGAAAATAGTAAACATTCAAAAGATTTCTTTAGCAATTAACAATTAGAATATTGGCAAATATGAAGATGATGTTTACTTAAGGTTGTAAACGTTTTCCATAAAAATAAAGTCTGAACTTAAAACTTATAAATTGTAATTGTCAATTGTCAAAAAACCGATAAAAACTAAACAAATATTTCAATAAAATAATATCAGTTTATTTTTGTTTAAAATGTTCAAAATTAAAAAATACGAAAACTGATAATTACAAACATTTTCAAAACTTCAATGAAACATTTAATTGCCTGGAAATTGTTATAAAAACGATTTTATAAAAACCTTTATTTTGACAATAGTGAAGATAAAAATTAAAAATTACATTAAAAAATTAATTTTTTATTTCCTATTTATTCGCAGTTTAATTTCATAATATTAAGAAAAAAATTACAATAATCTAAAAATTATATTCTTAGTATAATTTCCTCTCTTAAATGACCACCCTTTCCTTTACTATTTTAAATATTTTAAACATGATCAAAATGGATCTATGCTAATGATTATCATTTATACAGAAATGAAAGATTCCTTACAAAACTTTTTACTTATTAAATTTTTATTAACATTAAACTTCCGATTAATATTTTTATTATTTTAATCAACTTTATTGATATGTATAAAATATTAAAATTGGAGTAAATTAAAATAAAAATAATTACCTAGATTTCATAATTACGAAAATACTAACATTAAATAAATTAAATCTAGATGGCTTTCTAACACGAAGAAATTAAAAATATACATAATAATTAGGTCGACATGAACATAAAAATATAGCAATTATTGTGTAAATAATCAAAATCATTTATATCATTTATTTGTAAACCACAATAGTCAAAAATTACTGTATAAAATGAATATAAAATCATAAAATCACATCACAATAAAAAACTATATATTGACCTAATTTCGTAAACAAATATAAATAGCGTTACCATTTGCTTAACTTCATTATATTTTCCGATATTAAATGTTTCGGATTTGATTGTGGTTTTATGATTGTGTTGTGTGAATTTTTTTTTGGTGAAAAATTCTAAAATTTTATTAAAATTATGAAATATTCAATTAATAAAAGTGAGTTCAACATGTAATTTTTTTTCTATTGTTGTATAATTATATTTTTTAAATTTTGATAAAAAATTCAACTACTTACAATTAATGAGTAGGCGATGATTAATTGTTTATTTTAATTCCAATTCAGAAAAATTGAAAAGAAATCAAATAAACTCAACATGGAATGAAAAAAAATACGTTCGGGCTCCAATGTCGTCTTGTCGATATTTTTTTAAAAAACCCAATATTAATTCACGAATTCAAGTATATATTAATCCTAAAGATCCGTTAAATTTATTAGAATTAGAAAAAGTACAGCAAGAACGAATGAGTCTTGGCTTATCTCCATTGCCAGGCGATTCGAGATATAACACTCCTGTCATAGATTACAATACGAATGAGTCGACAATTGAAAATCATTGTATATTGAAACAGTGTAAGAGAATTAGGAAGAAGAGATATTTGGATAGTTTTTCTGAGAGTATTTATCAAAAGACGAAACCCGAAGACCGTTTGAAGTATTTCCTGCCAGACTGGTTCAATCAGAGTTGTGTCTGTGATTACGGATGTCACCGAGGTGATTTTGCATTTAAACTGTTCGAATTGTTCCATGCTAAAATCAATCGGCTCGATGGAATCGATGTGAGAAAGAATTCGATTTTGAATGCCCAGCATATGCAGAGAGAAAAGTATCGTTGTGAAATGATTCGCAGAATGAAATCGAAATCATTCGATTCGGTTGATTACAACAAGATCCATTTCAAGATTTCCAATTGGGTCAAGGACAATGAAACCGTGGAGCTGGGCGAAAGTTGCGAATATGACATCATTATTGCGTTGGGCGTGACAAAACTGGTCCATTTGTATTATGGCGACAGTGGTCTAGAGAAGTTTCTCCGTCGTTCTTGTCATCGATTGAAGCCCGGCGGACATTTGATTGTAGAACTGTTGCCCAGAACAAAATATATCGAATCAATCAAGGAAATTGGAAAGCCATTTATTGTGAAGAACTTCAAAAACATCAAGATTCAGCCTGATAAACTTGAACCGTTGCTGGCCAGTGTTGGGTTTCCGTATTGTTGTAAAATAAATACAGAACAGTGGAATAAAAATGATACCCGAGGAATTTTGCTGTGTACTAAGCCGATCGGAACAACGCCGATCCCCATTAGGGACACGAATACTAATGAGATGATGTTGAAATATACGTATAAGAAATACAGTGAAAAGAACCACCAGATCTTGAGATTGAATCCACCCCCTGTTATCTATACGCCGGGCTCGAATGACTTTCTTGACACCAGTGAGGGCAGGACCATTTATCCAACGGTCGATTCGGACAATCACTACCAGTTACCAGACTCAACCATCAGCGATTGAAAGTGGTTGAGAAACCTTTGTAAATAGTTCTGTAATTATGATGAGTGTGCGTTTGTGCTGAGATATCTCATTTTCAATAAATTAGCGATCGAATCTTGTCTTTTTTCATTACAGGCCGTGTTTATTTGTTTTATAA
The DNA here is from genome assembly GCA_037834085.1 of Bipalium vagum. Taxonomy (NCBI): domain Eukaryota; kingdom Metazoa; phylum Platyhelminthes; order Tricladida; family Geoplanidae; genus Bipalium; species Bipalium vagum. The sequence continues at coordinate 16,140 of JBBMKC010186517.1, read as the reverse complement.
TATTAATAATAATAATAATAGCAATTATAATAATAGTGAAAAAATTTAATTGATTTGTTTAATTATCAGTTGAGTTTATTTTAAACTGACGAAATCTGTTTATTGTAATTTCGTTAATATTTTTTAAATATTATATGAATGAATGTAGATTTAAAATGAAAATAATTAAATCTGTATTTATTCTTCACGTTATAAATACAATGTAACATAAAATATAAAAGCAAGTTAATTTTCTTGATAATTCAGTCTCGAGTTTCTCCACTGAATTAGACGAAACTGAAATATTAGAATCAGTTTAGATTAAGAGGATATTAAAATAAAAATTGAGACATTATTTTCAACATCATAGGGAACTTCTCGTTTAAAGGTTTCAAACAGTATCTGATAATAAAATTAATATATTTAACAAATTGTTGTACACTTTGTCGGAATTACCATAATTGGAAATTTAAGAACATAATTTTTACGGAAATTCATTATTTTTGTTTTAACGTTTCATTAAAATAATAATTGACAACAAAAAAATTTCAAATCGATTGTTTTAAAGAGAATTTCAAATATTTTAAAGTTTAATAATAAATTATTTAGATAATTAAGCTAATGTGAAAAAAGTATATTTTTGGAAAGTCAAAACTATTTCAATTAATCTGAATCATGGAACCCAACAATAACGTTTATGATTTTTTAACCCCAAACTTACACCATAGAAAATCTGAAAGGAAGTAACCGTTTCTATTGCGTTACTCAAATAAACATCATACGAAATGATTCTTATAGGTATATTGAAATGTTTCAAGCTACCTTTGCTTCAGTAGGCTTGAAAAGCAAATTTTAAGAATTTTTAACTCATGAATGCAATATTATCGATTATTGCGGTTAAGACTAAAAAATGTCTGTTTATTTATTTTTAATTGAACAATGTGTAAATCTTAATTAATTGTACGAATTTCTTTCATTTAAAGAATCATTATTTATTTAAACGATTACCTTCATTAATTAGAAAATCTCTTTTTTTGTTAGTGAAAAGCAACGTGCTTAACAATACTTGCCTTTCACACAAACGTCATTGATGTGAGAGGGGAATGAAGAGAAAGAAACCAAACGAATACCAACTGGGTATAGAAGTCTTAATAACGACTGGACAACTGCAGAAAAGCTTATTAGTTGAAGAATTTGTTCCACGCAAATAGGTTCTTTATTGACAGAAACTGCTGATAAATGTTGTAAATATTATCCAAAATCAAAAGTTGTAATGTCAGGTATTACAGGTTGACCTTAGAAGTCGGTTATAAACAAATTCAGTACGATAACAATTGACAATATGTATTAAAATAACAGTACACAGAAATGATAGTGAAAACAACGAGAAATTAGTTCATAGATCACTTCACCATGTCTGCCATCAACATTTTTATGTCCAGACAATAGACCTAATGACCGAAAAAGTCCAGTGAAATTTCCGAATGGATAATTTACATAATAATACTGTGAGATACAAAATCCACCCTAAGAACTTTCCAAGGCCAATTTCGATCTGTTTATTTTCCAAAATGAATCTAATTAAATTAAAGGGATCTTTTAGATTTGGAAGGTCCCATGAAATACCACAGAATTTTGTAGTCTGAAAGAAAATAATCATTTTATTTAAAAATTTTATTAACAATACATATGATGTGCAAAGTGATGTCCATGAGCCAGTGAACAAGAATTTAGAAGTTGCAACGAAGACCCAGTGAATGCTTGAACAATTTCAATGGAGATACCATTCCAAAACTTAGTCACATAATACCACCATAGTGAAATTCATTATCTTTATATCAACACTTTTGCATGGTCATTCCCGATGTTCCATCCAGTCCGGTGTGTTTTCTATAGGTCGCATAATTAACTTTGTGGCTTTAAAAATACCATTTTGCCACTTTGATTCCTTTTCCATGTCGGAGATGTTCATAAAATTCTAAATGAAAAAAAAAATAATAAATAAATAAAATAATAATAATTAAATAAAAATAAAAATAAAATTGGTGTAATGAACAATTTGTATTAATAAAAATTTGTTATTTTAATTATTATTTTATTTTGATGTGAAAAGAATCCTTCCACAGGAAAGATTTATAATTATAAAATTAAAAAAATAAAATGAGAATCAAGCAATTAATTATTATTATTATTATTATATTTATATTATTGTTATTGCTAATAATTTAAACAAGAAAATATACATCTAAATATAAAAATATATTAAAAAATAATTTAGTAAGTATGACTTACTAAAAATAGATTTTATGTAAATATATATATATATATATATATATATATATAAGTAAAATATACATAAGTATAAAGTATATAAAGTAACATTGCTAAGAAAAATATATATAAAGTAATAAACTATTACTAAAAATAAAAATTAATTGAAAATACATATAAAACCAAGGTGAAAAATAACAAAATGCACTTACATATTCACATTTGAACTTAAAATTGACGAAAATTCCTGCATAAATCAGACCACCACGATCATCAAACAACAATAAAAAAACCTCAAGTCACATAATCAACAATTATCATATGCAAAAAAGTAAAATATTTTTTTTATTATACTATATTATATTATATTATTCTTTGTTATTTAATTAACTTTAACGTTGTAGTTGGTAATTTGTAAAAAATTACACAACTATTGTAGATTAAAATAAAATAAATTGAATAACCATTTTAAAATCATATTTTACAGTTGGTAATTTTAATAAATTACACAACTGTTTTAATTAATTATCTTCTAAATAAGTGTTAGGGTTCAGCCCTAAAATCAAATAATTTTTTTTGTTTGTTTCTTCACTTCTGTCGCAGATCTTTTTATTTTTGTGGTTCACACACTAATAAGGGTGGTGAATTACCTATCTTTGAGGGCTTTTGAGAGACTGATATTTTTATCAATGCGAAAAGATTTCCTTCCTTTAATTAAACCTAAACTCGGGGAAAGTTTTCTTACAGATGATTGTTCAAACAGCAATCACTCTTGTATTGTAAAGTTGATAAATTACTTGTAATATCAATATAGATTTGAAAAAAAATATTCGTTATCTTAATCGATCACGCTTAAAAATAACCTTCTACCCGTTAAGCTCTTAGTTTTAGCTCCACTTTTAAGAGACTTAGCAGTAAGACCAATAGCGGAGAAACTCTATCCACTTTATTTTATTTTTTTGTTTTTAGTCGTTTTGGTTACCTAATGATACTAGAAGACTGAAACTGGATTTTTTTTGAGAAATTAATTTTTTAATATAAAAATTCTTTTTTTTGTGCAGAATTTCTTTTGAAATCTTTTTATGTTTTTCAGATAACCAATGGGACAATTAATAAACCAATTTACATCTGAATGATTGCGATAAAGCAAATGAGCGGTGTCTTCATGGCCAACTAACTCCACTAACCTCAATCCCATTGAAAATCTTTAGGGACTAATGAAAAATGAGGTATGAAAAAGACAACTAAAAGATGTGGAAGATTTAACGATAGCTATACAAGAAATTTCGGATGGAATCTCTGTTGAAACTATCAAGTTATTAATTCGAAGCATGTCAACAAGAATTGAAAGCTGTCTTGAGGAAAATGTGGCACAAGTTAAATATTTATATTTATTGTTTTTTTGAAGACAATGTATTATATGTGAAATATTTATCAAATTTTATTATTTAAAAATTAAGGACTATTTGCTTTATCAATTGATAAAAACTAACCGCCACTTTTTATTATGACAACTATATACTCCTTTGAGATAAGAAGTCATTGGTTACTTGTGTCACGGAAAGGTTATTGTTTGCTTTTGAAATTCTTTCGAGCAATCTTTCACTTCTTATTGATACCTTCCGATGCGAGCTAAATCTTTGGTTTCGTTTGTTCTTAAAAAAAATTGCCAAATCTTTAGCATTCCATGTCTGGACACATTGGTGAAATATTGATTCTGTAAATCTAATTGAATTTCATTCTAAGTTTTCCCACTTTTCTTAAGTACAACTATGACATTTCTATTAAATTCGGATATTTTTCTTGCCATTCTGTAACTGAAATAAACGCTATAAGAATTATAAAAAATTAAATAATTAACATACATCAATATTATTTAAACAATGCAGTCAATAATAATTAAATCATTTAAAATTTAAGTTATTAAAACACAAATTACGTAAATTAGTAAATTATTAGTAAATTTTACACAGGGTGAACAAACTTTTGGAGGTTACTGTAAACCCATTAATGAATATATATATTTATTATGCTTGTAGCTGGGATAAAATGTAATAATTTTTTTTCTTATATTGAATTTTTCCTTTTCACTAAAGTAAATTATAAGACAGTCAGTAGCGTATTTGCATAAAAGTTCATCTTCTTCTTTGATATGAGAAATAAAATCCCGGGAAAATTTGCTCTTTGTTCTTTGTTTGAATCACTTTGTTCCTTTCCTGCATAAATGATAGGCAATATTTAATTTTTCTTTTGGGAATTTTATAAAATTTCTATTTCAGTAAAATTAATAAAAAATCTATATTTAAAAAACAGGAACCGTTAAAAAATTAAAATATTGAATAATAAATGAAAATTAATATTGAGAAAAATTCCCACAATAATTAATTGCAAAAAGAATATTTTTTGTTTAAATGAAATTGACTAAATTTTACAATGATGGACTCGAAGAAGTATTATTAAGGAGTTTAAATTTGAAAAAGTTAAGCTGGTGTTCATAATAAGTAGCTAGATCAAAATTATTTTACTTCTTTTATAGGAGTCAATAATAGGATGTGTGAAAAGAGTAAGTATCAGATTTTAAAATGTAATATTATAATATATATGTAAGATAAACATTGTTAATTTTCGATACAATGAACTTCATTTATCAAAAATCAATATTTTTCATCAGAAAATCCATTGACAATAATACAATGTTGTAATCGACAATTAAAAGAATTCATGGCATTTCTAATACATTTGTTGTGATATTTTGAATGCATTTCTTTCGATTGCATCTGTTAGATCTTTTAGCTTCTTTGATTTTCTTATGTAAACCTTTGCCTTTAACTATCTTCAAAGTTTACCAAAGTTTCGTTTGAAAATCCTTTGAATTATCCTGTCAAATATAAACAGTTTCTCACTGCGTATTTTCATGCCGAATATCATTTTCACCGATGACATATATCTTGTCTTGTATTTAATATGCATTGATCTTTTCCAATTGTTTCGAAGATCTTTTCCCATTAACTCTTAAGTAATCCCTGATTAAGTAGAATTCAAGATATGAAGTTTTTTGCTCATTAAATTCATCAGATTCATGAAAAATCAAACATTCTAAAGTCTAATCATTGTCAAGATGAAGTTCTTTCGGTGATGATGAAACTTTCATGATTCATTTTCCATTATCAATTAATGACTTGATTATTACCATCAAAATCAAATATGAACGGCATTGGTCTATTAATTGGCACATGAATCTTTACATTAAGACTTTTCCCGAAAGGCCAAAAGGGTTACAAAAAGAGGACAGCCGTAAAACAACCGGAACAATCTAGAGCCATCAAAATTATATTCAATAATATAAAACATGATTTTTTATGTTTCTTTTTAAAATATTATTTTTTGGCTATAATTTTTATTAATAGTTTATTGTCACTAATGTTGGAATTCATCATATTTTATTCCTTAATTATATTTTAGTCACATTAGGTTGCCTTTTATTTTCAGCGTCAAATTTTGTTTTAATGGTGTCACTATATATATATAAATTTTGGTAAGTCATTTTATTTTATCGGATTATTAAATGTAATTTGGAAAGAAAAACAGAAATAATAACAAAGTTTACAAGGTTACTATTTAGTTATTTATCGTACTACTTACGTGTAACTAAGGACCTATATTAACATTAAAACAAAATAAAATATCAAAATGCACAAACGTTACTTCAAAGGAAAAATAAAACGTTACGATGGTTGTCAGGAGAGTAATGAGGATAGACTCTACAACGTTCATGTTTTAATTATTATGTGTAGCAGTTAATTTTGTGGATTTTTTAAAATGTAAACATTTATTTCTTATATATATTTAATGAATTTTTTACCATTTAAGTATTTGTTTTAATCAAGCTTACGGAAGGTAAAATTTAAATTGTCAAAAAAATTTCAAATTTAAAAATATTAAACAATCTAGATGTCAATATAAGAGCCAACGAAAGAACTTTTGCGACATTCTGTGCTGTTATTATTCAATTTAAGGAAAACCGCTGCAAAAAAATGTATCCTAATTTGAAAAGCTTGTGATGATCATGTTCCATTGGCAGACACTTGCGAACGCTGCTTTAAGCGTTTCAAAACATGCGATTATGATCTCAAAGATCGGGAACGTCCAGGTCAACCAAAAATTTTAAAGATGCAGAATTAAAAGACTTATTAGCCCAGGATAATACGCAAACCCAAAAACAACTTGATACAGAACTTGATGTGTCTCAACATACCATTTTCAATCAACTACACGGTAAGGGAAGATTTCAAGTCGAAGGAAAATGGATGCCTCATGAATTGAATGAAAGAAGTATGGAAAAACAACCTATGAAATTTTAATGGAAAGATACCGAAGACAGTCTTTATCTGCATCATATTGTTACAAACGATAAAAAATGGATTTATTTTGATATTCCAAAACGCAAAAAATCATAGGTTGATTCAGGCCAACTATCAACTTCGACTGTCAAGAAAATATTTATTCAAAGAAGATTTTGTTTTGTATCTGGTGAAACCAGAAAGGTGTCGTCTTCTATGAGTTATTAAACAATGGTGAAACAGTCAACGCCAATCGTTAAAAACAACAATTTATTAAACAAGCATGGCACTAACGCAGAAACGACAAAAAAATTATATTTTGGCTCGATGAATTTTTACTGAAACAACTGCTGGACTAGAATTGCACGTTGTCCATTAGAGGAATCTCTGCTCTTACAAATTTCGGCATTAGTTAAATATACCAAATCGCGTCTGTAAAACTGTAATTAAAATTCGTTCGGGTATGATATGTTCCTTAATCGAATAATAGAGGACTACAAGATCCATAAAATTAGCGTAGAAATTTGAACAGTCATAATGTTTTCGTTGACAAATAATAAATTTATAGTGATAATCGGTAGCGCAAGATGGTGACTGGCCAGCCATTGTCAGGAGAACAATATCTGACATGAAGTTTCATATAATTGTCTGCAATTTTGTGGTGATTTTCATTTTTCAAGTTTTAGAGCGTAACCAATCTAATAATTCTGAACGTTATGTGGCTGTCTTAAAACATGGAATTAAAATTTTAATATTACTCTCCAGATAGAATTTATTAGAGAGGATTGTATTCAGAAATATGTAATTTGACATGGGAAAAACAATAAAAAAATCCGAATATTAAGTCTCTCTCAGAATATCTGGTGAATTTCCCGAAAACTGAAACGTCAAAATTGAAACTGTCTACAGAGTTCGAACATATGAAAATTCACCTTCCTGAAATACTAAAGAAGCATGAAGATACTTCTTGCGTTTCTATAAATATATAAATTTATTGTTTTGTTGGATATTTTGAATATTTTAGGATTTTTTTAAAAAGGCGCTGTTTGCTTTTGAGACATCCTTTATTCAATTACACATTTTAAAAAAGACAATTCAGTAAAAGATTTAACATTTTCAATATTTTCCCAAGAGTTGTATACTTTTATTTCTCTTTTGGTGAATTTTAATATTATTTAATAAAATCTGGAAAAGAAATTGTTCTTATCAATTTTATATTTAGAATTTGACAATTAATCATAAAAGTCTACCGAAACGTAAAGATTTATAAATTGATGACAGATTATGAATAAGACATCACTGATGAATTTATGACTTTTTTCACCAATCATTAAAAACATTAATTATTTTTATGAATAAACATCGAATATGTTTCAAAACCTTTTCTGTAAAGGTATATGTTACCCAAAACATTAATATATTTAGTATTAGTTTAATAAACGATGAATTTAATAAAAATTGTTTACGAAACTTAAAATCTGATCTAAATTTTGATACAGTAATAAAATACTTGATGTGAATATGAAATCCTTTAGACTCCCACGAAAAAAAATTGAGATGTCCATGAATTTTTTTACATTAAACAGTTTATATATACAGGGTGTTTCAAAATAAATCTGACAAACTTGTTTTACTACATGAATAATAATTCGTATATGAGCGTAATATACAAATTCCAATCTTTCGAATGCATATTAATTAATTTCAATTGATTTCTTAATATTTTTGGTAATAGATGACAAACGAATCTTCTAATATTTTGGCGATGTACAGAAGGGAATTTGTCCGATTGCTCAAGATACTTAAACAGAAGGTTGCCTATGATGGCGCGGTACAAGAAGTTAGGTCATGATGAACCCTTAACCCGTCCAGGAATCGCAAGATCATGAAGAAGCGGTTTATACGTAATCCGCGGGTCTTAATCAAAAATATAGCCCGTGAGACCGACAGCAGTCACTCATTGATATACAGAATGGCCAAGACAGAAGTCAACCACAAAGGCCAACTTCTTACAGATGCGAACAAGGGAGTACAACTCCAAAGATGTAGGCAACTTCTCCATCGGGCCGCAGGCAAGCGATGGAAGAAAATCTTCTTTAGGGATGAGAAACTGTTTACAATTTAATAGTTTCATAATCAGCGAAAGGTAGAATATGGTCACTGAAAACTCCGAGCCATCTGCTGTCATCCTCATTACCAAAAACGTCAGTCAGTCATGGTTTGGGCCAGAATTTGCGCTAGTGGAAAAACACCCTTAATTTTCCTGGATAGCGGGAAGTCAAAATGAAACAGAAAATGTATCGCAGAGATACTTTGGAGGCCGTGGTACCTCCTTAAGCCCAACAAAATTTCGATGATGATGATTAAACTTTTCAATAGGGCTCAGTGCCAACAAACAAGACGAAAGCTACTCAGGATTGGTGCAAATCCCATGTTCCGGATTTTATGAAATTTGCGGAATGGTCTCCATACTCTCCGGATCTGAATTTAATGGAGCACAGTCAATATTGGAGGCCAGGGCTTATAGTAGACCCCAAAACAGTTTGATATTATTGCGTCAGGTGTGAAGTCGATTTTCATTTAAAGAGATGCGGCCTATAGCCGAAAATTTCAGGAAACGTTTACAGCTGTTTCGACAATCAAGGTGGTCACTTTAAAATCACTTACATATGTACCCAAAAACATAAATTTTATTCATTGTTATTTTTTATTTCTGTTATTATAAAAAAATTATAAAGAAAAACCGAGTTTATTTAAATATTTTATTTTTTATATAGTTCGTTTCAAAAGTCTGTTTGTTCCTATCTATATTCATGTCAATATGTATTTTAAATTTTATCAATTTGTTTAAGTACTGTAAATTGCAAAATATAATAAGTTATTTTTAAAAATGTAAACAACTTATATTAAATATATTTAATATTATGACACATTTTGCACAATGTTTTTTTTAACTATTGCAATATTGTATGTCAAATTATACACATTGGGTAATCAGTAAGTCATTTTTCAAACATCAGAAAATAATAGGTCAATTTTTACACATTGCATAAATTAAACTTGTATTAAGATTATTTTATACAATATACAGAATAGTTGGACAAGGCATCACAATATACACTGATGAGGCAAAAGTATATCGTGACTTAAACAAAACTTATGTACATGAATCAGTTTGTCATAAATATCAGTTTGTTGATTATAACCGCAATGTCCACACTCAAAATGTCGAAAGTTGAAAAAACAAGATCAAAGAACGGCTATACAAGGAGCATAAATTCACTTCAGAGGTAATTTTCTTCAAGATTTGTGTGGTTACAATACCATAATACCTTTGACGAAAATATGAATTTTTTTCTATTTATTATTGACATTGGGTTTTTATTGTAGGTCAGAAAAACAATATAGATAATTTTGTAGGTCATAAAAAACATTGTCCCATATTTTAGATATGATGAATAATCAAAACGCCTTAATGAAGCACAAAATAATACTTTTGAAATTGATGGATTATTTTTATTATTATTTTTTTAATGTTGAAGGAAAATCGATACCTTTTTCATTTTTTGGTCATAAAAATAATAATCGTATCTTAAATTTAGCATATTATGTATGGATAATATATATGAATAAGAAATTTTTCAATTACTTAATGTATAATCAATTTTATTATAAAAAATCAAAATTGAACATTAAAAATATTTTTATTCATCATAAATTATTTAAAATATCGAATTTTTAATATTATTTTCGTCAATCAATTTCAAGATTTTGAGCTCTGAAATGAGACAATATAGAGTATGTATTATAATAATTGTGGTCATAAAAGAGAACAATTCTCACAAGTTAATTTTACTTTTTGAAACACTGGAACGCTTAATTTAAAGTTTTATTAATTTATGTTTCATTTTAATTTCATTAATAAGATCAAAAAAGCGACTGTGGAGAAGTTGAATAAATATTTCTCCAATAAAAATAAAAATTTATTTTTATTCTTGGAAAAATATTAATTATTGGTAAAAGAACTGTAGTACAAATTTTTAAATAATATTCAGACAATTAATATTATTACACAACACATCAGAAAGTATCAAAAATATGTTTAATACTTTGACATTTGTTTTAAATTTATGAAAGTAATTATCAGCCTGCTTATTTTTGAATTGTAACGTTTCCAATATTTATATAACCTTACTCCTGAATTTTTACTGACCTTTTCACTTATGTTATTATAATGACGTAATATTTTAAGATTAATCAAAATAAACTTTTTTATCCATTACACAAAACAACAGTTAAAAACAGTAATAAATCATTCCACCAAAACAATCAATAAGCACGCTAATCGATAATTTCAAATCGTCAAAAATATCAAATAAGCAACTATCACAATAATCGAATTATCACGGTGTCAATGAATCAATAAGGAATAATAATTGTAACAAAACAAAAATCACACAATTATCGTGAATTTAGGACAAATCAAATGGACAATAATTGAATCAAACAATTAATAACCAAATCGTTTAAAATCAAAATTTATGAACAGTACATAATTAAACAAACAAAACAATAAAAGAATAAATTTAAATCGGCCCCTGGGTAGAATGATTGACCCAAATCAATTTGCCTATAGACAACCAAACAGGACAAGATTCATTGAGTAATCCTGTCTCATTTGAAATTTTTGGGTTGCTAATCTTGCTGACAATAGTGATTTGTTTTAATTGCAGGTAGTGGAGAAAGTGGAGAAACTTAATAGTGTGAGAAAGCTTTATCAGACCAGAAGATGATGTTGAAGTCAGAGTGGTAGTTTTAGATATGAAGAGTTTTGTAAGTCTGTCCGTTAATGACCATACTCTTTCTCCAGGTGAGGTAATTACTGATACCTCTGTCTAACATGCCATTCCACAGTCCAACTTTAAATGGAAATTTTGTTAGCTCAACTACGCACTTGGCATGATATACTCTGACTGAAAATTTGCACTGATAGTTCTATGTAAAATAGGTTTCATCATCCATGATGACAAAATGGAGGCCATTTTTTCGTTTTGTGAGATGCTCTCTGTAGAGTCTATCTAATGGTTTTTATTGTATTAAGAAGCAGTTTTACGATTGTGGTGCATAACTCCATACATCTTCAACGTATTTGATATAGTAGTGTGGCACACATTGAATTTCTTGGTTGTCTTTCGGCGACTTTTGTTGGTGTTATCATTGTAGCTTTTTACCAAACCGGCTGCTCTTATTCCAGTGATCTTAGGATGAGTTCCATTGGTCGTATTACCATCAGACATTCTTGTCAATTGATTAAAAGGCCTTAAGAACATTATATGCACCAGAGCGACTGTATCCTGCATTGTGTATTTAGGAGATCTATTTTACATAGGTGAGATGTTGAAGTTAAAATTTTGTATGCATCCTCAAGAGTAGCCATGTTGTCAAAATGAATGTAGGTTAGGAGACAATGATGATTATTAAATTTGATTAATCATAAATGTAGGCTACATAATGACCTTTGAAACAATATAGAACGTGTCTCATGTAACAAATGACATAAATTTTACAGATTTTAAATTTCCAATAAAAAAATTCACATAAAAATAAAGAAATAAAACCTTTTTTATATTTTCGGTATCATTCGAGCGAATCTCAACGTTTCAAAACCTTTCACTTATAAAAAAAATCTCAGGAAAATCAGTGATATTTTTGATATTTAATAAAAAAAATATAAAAATTATCAAAAAGAATTCAGAAATTATTAATAAATAATATTTTACAAATATTTTTCCCGATATAAATATTAAACTGGAAAAAAATAATATTCATTTTATTATAACAAATAAATATTATTCTAAGATTTGTTTATTTTTTTAACAATAAAGGAGAAAAAATTCTTCAATAAAATATCATTAAATGAAAGCATTAATAAAACATTCGAGGTGTTTTATAAATAAAAAAAACGGTTTGTTTAAATGAAATGAATTATTTTAATTAATTATTCTTTTATTATGAATTTTTGTATTAATTTTTAAGTAGGTTTAATTAAAAAATTATATTCTGGAGAAATCAATAATAAAATAAATAGTCCGATAATTCTACATATTTTCATCAATATTTTTCATGGGATCAATGTTTATTTCGATTGATGACAAAGGGTATTTCATAGAGGGTTTCTTAATATTTCAGAGAAAGAAATTATACGAAAAAAAAGATAACACTTGCAAAATAAAAAAAACGAAAGGATCAATGAAAATATTTTACTAACGTTCACAGAATCTCAATTTTTTAAAAGATCAAAAAAATTAATTTAGATAATGTGATTTAAAAATATCCGAGATAAACAAAAACAATTTTGTACTTTTGAATAATTCACCATTTCTTATAAAATAATATAAATAATAGTTTGAGGACGGAATAATTTTATGTTATATTTCTATGACCTGAGACAGCAGATTTTTCATCTACTTAAATTCTGGTGTAGATTGGCGAAAGCTAACATACAATGGTGCTAATATAACATTATAAAACCCTGACAAAGAAATATACTTTTGAATAATAGACCATTTCCTTTATATTTTATATATTGTGATAAAATTATCCGGCTTTGAGTCGTAATGGTTCTTCAAAAATAAATGCATAAAATGTGATAAAAAATTAACTTTAATAAAAAGATTTTTTATTTATTGAAAATCGAAATTGCACCTAATAATAATACCGTCTTTTCTGTAATTACAGCCCTTCCAGGTCGGTTTCTATTTCATCCAACCCCTAATAAAAGCCAGGACTTTAATTATAGACAAGACGGTAATAATAAATATATTATATATGTGCGTTAATTTTAAGTATTATGAAAATGATGATGTCATAAGCATCAGATGACAAAATTTTTGTGTCCCCTTTTTGATTTCCAATTACCAAATTATTAATTAATTTTTATTTAAAACTAGTCATAGCATATTTATATTTTTAGTAATGAAAATGTCAACATTTTTCCAAATAATTAATGAAACGGAATTGAAGGCTTTGGTCACTAAAGTTTAGTGGATCAACATTCAACTGCAACGAATCATTATATGTCAATTGATTCACAATTCTGAGATGTTGAGAAGAAGCTGAGTCGAAGTCGGCTCACGATAATTTTAAGTTTTTAGTAAAAGTCCAATATTCATTGGTAACTTTTGTTTATTTTATCATTGTTATCTTTGAGTTTTGTGAGGCTGCGAATTTTTTTCATTATCTTTGTTATTTTATGGTTACCTGGAGATAGGTTAAGAGAATTTTGTGACAAGTCTAGTAAAAATTGTGGTGATTAAATAAAAGTTTCAGACTTAAGTGTTATTTGAGTTATAAAAGGGGATTGGTAGTAAGTGGACACAACCATAAGACACTGAAATCAGATATTTATGGAATATTCACAAAATGTTCATTAAAATTTCATGTCTTAATGACGTAATGAAAACATGCAAAGATTTTATTCAAAAATTATTTAGCCCTATGATTTTAAAAAATACTCTTTGTGGATTTAATTGGTTTTTAAATGGTAATTTGTTCTAAAGAAGATAACTCAATTCCAAAACTTTTATTATTTAAAAAATCTGCCAACATCAAACAATCAATTATTCAAACAATTTGATTTTTTCGTTTATATTTAATTATTAAAATTATTTTAAATCTTCATAATTCCTTGTAATAATCAATAAAGTAAAAACCGTCTCTTAGAGTTTCAAGATATACCATAACCATTTTTTTAATATCGAAATAAACATATAAAAGAAACTCTGAAGCAATCAAACAGAAATGTATGATTAAACATTTATTTTTCACAAAATATAGATCCGATGAAACAATTTGCTTAATTCCAGACGGAAGATATTCCGTTTTTGAAGAAGTAGATCAGAAGAATATTCAATAAGCGTTTTGATTTCTATGACAATTTTTTGGTTGAACTAAATCTTATATAAAAGAAATTTCTTTAAAAGTACAATCTATTTTCGACAATGAATATTAATGAAATCATTGTTTATTTTATATATTCTACTATTATTCTGCGGTTTTACATCGTTTAATTGTTGAGGGCAATTTTCTTTAAATTGAAAAAGATTAAATCTCAACAGTCATTATGTTATATTAGGAAATAAAAATAAATAATGTTTGATCCTTTATTATTTTGCTTTCAATTTTGTTTTAATAATTCTATGGATTAAAATCTATCAAAAATTATTATTAAAAAGATTAATAATGATTTTGCACCAATATTTTTTTTATTAATATTTCATTCATAAGGTATAAATAAAATGATGATAAAGGCGATTATTAATAGAATTCTATTTTTGCAATGTAAGTAATTCAAATTTCTTCACTCGAGACAATGGATTTTTCATAACTTTCATTGGGTTTTTTGGAAAGTCACTTCGCTTTTTTATACCTATCCTTAAATCTTAATTTAAAGCACTTAAGTCATTTTAAAGGTTTGGATATTCAAATTGTCTGGTAGATGGCAGAAGGTCTTGGAACCAAAGGGACAATGTATCATTGATTAAAAAATAAAATATGTATTTATTATAAATAAAACTTTTGGTCGTATTTTTTACTAAAAAGAGCGAAGTGAGTTTTCAAACAGCCCGATATTTTTATGATAGTTTGTTGATTGTTTTCGAATCGCATCCTGATTTTTAGAATATTAAAACAAACTTGATTTCTTTCTGAAAATAATTAATGATTTAATCATTGTACTATTTAATATTATATCTTATATATTAAATATAATATCTTACGTGGGACAAATTAAATCTGACAACCCCAAACCCGGTCAATTAAATCTCACAACCCCTTCATACAACCAGTTAAAACTGACAACCCCGTTACAAAATCAGTTTAATTTTACTACAAAATTAATATTTCATAAAATGAATGACAAATTAATTAAACCAAAGATTTATTATGTTTGTATCTAGAATCTTTCAGACCCAGGATGTTGTAAGAACGGACTTCATCTGTATAAATTGTTGATTCAAATTAAACCACCTTTTCTATAATAGGCAAAATTGTGAAAATTCTTTTATCCGGTATAATTTCGACGTATCCTCTTGCTGGTTTAAAAGAAATGTTAACAATGATTAAAACCCCAGTTGGTGCAATTGGCGTTCTTCCTCTGTGAGCTTTGATCCAGAAATCTATGAACCTGTTCTTGTAATTAGACTACATGTAGTGTTGTCGCATCTCCATACATAACCATCTGATATCATTTTAACACTATTAAATGACATTGTCAATTTGCATTTAACACAGATTTGCTCACATTGAATTGATTCTTTTCTTCTTAAGCAATCCAAAAATTCAAGATTATTGAAAACTGCTAATTTATTTAAAATGATAGATCCATTTTCTTTATTATCTAATTATTGCTAGTATCTTTAACTATCATTATAGATTGTTTGTTACATTTATATCGGTAGATAAATTATCAAGAGTCATTTCGAAATTATATATTTTAATATAACAATTATTCAAACAAATTAATTAATTAATTAAAATAATAAATATTTAA
>JBBMKC010186406.1:0-15154 GCA_037834085.1 Bipalium vagum | reverse complement strand
CCTTCACTCGTTAAGGCCTAAGCATCATAGTAAGCTCCACTTTTAACATCAACTTAACCCATCTTAGGATCTTAACAGATGGATCAAATGAGAACTCTAAATATTGCTAAGAAGAAAAATTCTATCTTTGGAGATTGAACCATTTCCACAAAAAATGTCCAAAATTTTATAGTGAAATTGATATGTGTGGGATTTTAACGTCGAGGATAAAGAGCGGCATGGGAATCCTTTGAAGATCAATAACTTTGAAGAAAAGATCAATGATTTCCTGTAGAGTGATAAATATGCAACACCAAGTGAATTGAATTTAAAGCATGCTGCAATAACTAAAATATTAGGAAGGTTTGAAAATGTCCACTTTTTGCAATATAATGCACGTGAAAATACTCAACAAAAGCTTTTGGAGATTGGGTTCAAAGCTCTTCCTCATCCTCCTTTTTCTGCAGTTCTTTCTCCAACTGAGTATTATCTGTTTTCTCCAATGAATTCTTGAAAGAACTCTTGGTTGACATAAAAAATGATTCAGTGCAAAAGCGCCTAAATTCTTTTCAGATGGAATAAGAAAGCTTCCAAATCGTTGGCAGAAATGCATTAAAGTAAAGGTGACTATTTTCAACATTTGAGAGACACTGATAACAGTTAAACTTTGTTTTCCATGTATTTCATCAAATAAATTTTTTCATCGGAAAAGACTTGAGTAACAATCATATATTAATTTTACACAGAAAATATACATTTTTATCAATAAATGGATAAGTATAAATACAAGAAAGTCGACCTAACAAGGTCATTTTATAAAAATATCACATATGAAAATGTAAAATCAAATCATTGACAAATGTTTCAGTCATTGGTGACAGTTGACCAGCCAATTGTTAATTTGGGAAAATCTTCTTTGCTCTCCATTGGTTCCTGTGGGTTTGTCACGGCTACTGTTGTATTGATTATAGGATTTCCTGTGGCTCCTTTGGGCTTATCGGAAGCTCTTAATTGTTTGACTTGGATGTTTGAATAGGTTTAGTGATGGTTACCAGTGATTTTACAATTCTTTCGTGGAAATGATGATCTATTTCGTAGGACCATTTCCGGAAATCACATACAATAAAAGTATAGTATATATGCGATGAGAGATCAACAGACTGTCATAATCGCAAAAATACATCACAATATAGAGAACAGATTGATAAAGTGATGGTTAAGACTCCAGAGTCGATTAGAGGCAAAAGAACAAAATTACAGCGAACATTCAAAGAATCGTAAACTATAGAGAGAGATTCACAAAAATCTGACGTTGGTCAGTATTAAGAAACCTGGATTTTAGTTTATATTGTATACAAACAAATGCAAGAAAGTTGTGGAACCGAATAAGGAAGGTATAAAATAAGATCCAGAAACCCAAGGAATACAGTAGTCAACATAAGACTAAAAATTTGGTGGTTCTGGTTACCATTAATTATTTTGATTTTATTACTTGAAGTCAAAGATGGAAAAAAGAACATAAATATTGCTATAAGCGCGGAGTCCTACAATTGGAATAACTGGCGAAAGAATCAAATTTTTGGTTACATGTACCAGTACCTATCCAGAGTAAATCAAAGATGCAATGGGTGAAGGAAAATGCAAACTTCATGTTTAGGTAACAGGACAATATTGTTTGAATAAAGGAATATGAAAATGGGACAGACATATGACCTATTTTGGACCTCGAAAACGTAGCGTTGTTAAATTTCGAATAGCAGATTTTGTGATAAAGTAGTACAAAACTATTAAAATTGAAATACGATGCAACGATAAGGAAGAAACAACAACTATTAATTGGTGTGGATTGACAGAAATAGCGGAGTATTAAATTCATTATGGGATGATATGGCTCACAAAGAAATGGCCTAGGTATGAAGAATGCGAAAGAAAAAGGCAGAGGAATTTTGAAATTGAATTAAGAAGGCAGGCAGTCGAATACAATCACGGAATTTTCAATGATAAAAAGCCTGGCTATATGTGGATTCGAGATGATGAGCAATACTCAATGTATAACAAGTGTAAGTCGAATACATTCGTATCAAGACAAAGTACTCCAAAGTACTCACAACCAGTACAAAGAAAATACGAAGCGATGTGTTAGGTACCAAAGATCATTTTCTGTTTCGAATATTAAATCAATGCCGTATGTTAAAGATTATTTAAATACCTGAACAATATTTAACAGTTAAAATCAAATGAATAATTTAAAATAACCACTTAAATCCAAATAATAACTTTTGAAAAAAATCAGAAAATCAATACTCTCTATCTTCATTATCAGATTTAATTCAATAAATTTATAATGTCAATTTTTATATCAATATATTAGTGAAAAGAAAATATTTTAACTAAAAACTGAGACACAAAAAATAAAATTTATAAGACCAAATAGAAGAACAGATATATTTATGAAACTCTATTCATTTTGCTGGTTGACTTCTGAAATAAAAATAATATTAATTGAAAAACACTAAAATAAAAATTACCCATTTTTTCACGACCAGATTTTTCTCTGAACTTTCCTGTCATTTTCGAAATATCTTTATCCTTATTTGCGTTTTGTGGCTTTAAACTAATTTCCACTTCTTTAATATCATCAAGAGTAGGCTCAATGCGACTTAAATTTCTTCGCAGCATTTCAAATTATCAGAAAATTATTAAAGGAGTATTTAAACAAAATCATTTTGAAAATAATTGGCTTCAATGGTTTTCTTTATTTTTTCAATGTGGTTAATTTTAAAAAATGAATTCATTAAATTATCTTTAATTAAAATTTATAAAATTGTATTTCTTTATTATTACTGTTAACTTAATTATATTGAACATTTAAATAATTATTTTCGTTTCTCTCAATATTTAATATTACATTTAAATATTATCTAATTTTAAAAACTTATCTCAATTTAATTTGAAAGTATGAAAGTTAAGATTTTTTTTAGAATATAATGTATATTAATTGATAAACGGGTCCATTGATCACAAAAACTAAGATTTGCAGCGTCAAGTTGATATTGCGAAATTTGTTTTTTGGTTTTCAGTTTTCCGGTACATGAAAACAGAAAAATTATAAATATTACCTTCTATCTATAATGGCAAAAGATATATAAAGAAATCATTTACAATAAAATTAATAGCATTTATTTGAACCAATTATGTTGATATTGATAAAGAAAATTAAAACTTTAAAATATTTTGTTAGGTTCGCCAAAAAAGCTTTCTAAGGCATACTTTCTTATTTTTATAATTCTCAAAAATGAATGTGAATTTATTTTTTTGTTAGAAATAATATTATTTAAATAATTAATAAAGTTATTTTATAAAAAATGATTTTAAAATATGAAAAGTAAAAGAAAATATATAAAATGCGAGTTTAAAATATTAATTATAAATATAACTCACGATTAATTATTATGAAACTTATTATAAATAAAAGGTATTGGAGTAAAGTTACTAAATATATTAAGTTCTATAATATAAGAACTTATTTAAAATAATAATCACCTACGCATGATTTTATTATTAGGAAGTAAAACTTACCTAAAATAGAAACCGACAACAAAAATATATTATTAGAAAGTTAATGTAGAGCCTAAATAGAGCCAATGAGAAGCTCTAGAATGTAGAAAACAGGAGTATATAAATTATTGGTTTGCATATTCAAAATGCCCTTAACAACTTTGAATAAGATTTGATATCTATTCAAAATTCTCTTAAGACGCCGGTAATAAAAATAGATAAGGAATTTGTATTAATTTCTAAAGTGTTTAATGTTTTAAACTTTAACCGATAGCGTTAAATAAAATAATCAACGTTTATTTAGTGATAGAAATTCTTCTCATCACTAACTTTTTAGTATCTTCTTATATTCTTTTTTACTGTTCTCTACTTCCACCTAGGCGACAGAATACGCATTTTGTTAACAGGACTTCAAATCCGATTTTGTGTGATTTCTTAAATATTGGCAATTGTATTTATATCCAAATTTTTGTTTTGTTGGTATGGTCCTCAGGATTTTCAATTTGTCTACACTTATCTTCTGAATTATTTTATTAAATTTGTTGGTGTCCTTTTTTATTTTGTCGATACTTAACTATGCTGACCTTATATATTTTAAAATTAGGTTTATTTTATATCCAACTTAATATTTTGTTTAATTTTTTATACTTTATTAATTATTACAATTTCTATTTTTAGAAATTCCAAGTTTATAATTTTAGATTTTATAATTTAATAACCCGAACAATAATATTGTCAGCAATAATAATTTATAATGGTTATGGAAATTAAAGTTTTAGAGGTTTTATTTTACAACATAAAAATTGATCATGACAATTAATAGTTTATATATTAATATTACAAAAATTAATAGTTTTTTCTTTATTTTTTTCGGAGGCTCTACATTAAAATGAAGTAAATGCTAACATTTCGCCAGAAGCCTATGCATACCACCATAATACAGCTTCATCCTCCTCCCCCCCCCCCTCGAATAATGGTATATGATTGGTGAGATTTACAAGACGTAATATTTCGAGTTATTATCTAAAAACATGTCTATCGCAACAAACATCTGCTGTGATCAATTAGAAAATACAACCCTAAATTCAAAAATGTATAACCAAAACTGATCAACAGGAAAAATGTCATTATCCAGCATGACAATGCTCTACATTTACTTCAATTGTTACATTGCAAAAAATAGAGATTTAGAATTGAAACTTCTCCCACATCCTGCCTACTCATTTGACATACACCCTTCAGATTATCACATTTTTAGCTGTCTACAAAAATAACCTGAGGAATAGACGATTTTCAACCGAGTACGAAATCTAAACTGTCCTAGAACTATCCTTACATCAAATTGCTCCACTTTTATTAATATTGAAGAATTTATATTTTTTTTAAGATAGCAAAAGGTCATAGATAATAATGAAAATTACTTTCATTAAAGTTGTGACTTCCTTTTTCCAAAATATATTTTTTATTAAATCGTATTAATTCCTCAGTAAATTGAAAAGGGACAAGAAATTTTAATAAAAAATTTATCTCGTTTTATTTTTTCTTCCAAATGTTTTCACGCAACCCGTGGTAACGGGTAGCAAAATATTCAAATGCATTGTCAACCTGGTTCAACCTCCATTTCCCGTCGAATTAATGGGCCAGAGTTGAGTTTAACGATGACTTAACGGCTCAGTGTCTTAGAACTCTCCGAAATGTCTTGATCATTTGGATTCAACGATAAAAAATTCTGTCCCCTGTGTACTTATAAGTTTCTTGACATTTATAATAAAAATATTTTGAAAACGAATTTTGAAATATCAATGACAATTGTTAAAGGGCCGAAAAGTAACCATTAAACAAAATTAAAGTAACTTAAAAGAAATCACTCATTGAAAAGTTTGTAGTGAAGGAGCTCGTGAGCTGACCCACGAAAATTCGGGTCCGGATGGAGAGCTCTCTCTATCAGATACTTCATTTCCTCTGACATCGGTTCCAAAGGTACAAAATCAATTTTCTTTTCAGTGGCAATTTTGATCATGGCAACGGATTGAGAATATTCGTAATAAGGAGGTTTACCTGAACCAAAAATAATTTCAAGGAAAGACTTTAAAAGCAAAACTTTAGAGATATTTTTTATTTATTTTGACCTTTTTTATTAAAGAACATTTATTTAATTATTATTTTAGAAAACATCTTTCACTGACCTGTCAACATTGCCACATTCGTGGCTCCAAAGGACCAAATATCTGATGAAAAGTAATAATGGGCTTCAATGATGACCTCGGGAGCCAAATAAGAGCCTGTCCCTATGGTTGAAGTGTGGTATGGTTCCACAGCACTGGAAGACCCTGATTGGGAGACTTGATGATTAAGATCTTCAAAACTTGGAGCAGGATTTGTTAGCATTCGACCGTGTCCAAAGTCACATAATTTCACCTTACCCAAAAAATCGACCAAAATATTTTCCGCTTTTATAATAATTAAAACAAATAAATTCTATCCAAAAAATTAAAATCGATTCTACCAAACCAAAACCTTTGAAAAAATGTCAAAATTTTCCTTTTTCCTTTCGTTTTGAGTGATCGGAAATTTTATACTAAAAAGGAGCCGCGGGAAAAGAAAAATAAATAAAAATTTCTGAAAGAAAAACAGCAAATCACGTGGAAAAAGTGTTCGGGGAAAGAATTCAATAGTCTATTGAGGAAGAATCTGAGATGTAAGACGACTCGCAAACAGTAGATAACCTTCGATAATATGAACTGGAGAAATGAAGGATTGTTGAAATAAAAAAAATTAGATCACTTAAGTCGAGTTTATTTCGTCTGGCTTGGAAAAAAGGTAAAATAAAAGATAATCATCTCTCACTCCTTTCAACGGTGTCAGTTTGGGTTTTTTTTAAAAAAGATTTACGCTTGATATCCCGATGAATGATTCCATTGGAATGAAGATGTTCCAAACCTTCTAGAATTTCCTTGTTGATGAAAATTATCTGCCAGTCAGACAAAGGCCCTTCTTTTATTTGTTGATCGAGAGGTACCTGAGATAATTGTAACAAAAATTATCATCCGGATTTCTTCATTAAATAAATCGGTTTCGCTCAGAAAATATTTATTACATCTTGTTTAAATTATTGAAAAATTTTAATAATAATAATAATAATAATAATACTAATAATAATAATGTTGGTGATTGCGATATTATAAATAACAATTTTATTCAAAATTTTTTTTGTATAACAGTTTCTTTTATTGTTGTCTAATCTGCCGCTGGATTATCGGATATTAAAACAAACTTAACTTCTTTCTGAAAATGTTGATTACTGATTTTTTATGATTTTTAATTTAAGATAAATAATGCATTGATTTTAAATTACATTTAAACTTTAAAAATCATAATTATAAATATCCTTTAAAAATATTAATTAAAGATAATAATAGAACGTCACGGGAAATTTTTAAAAATAAATTCCTTAATACAGAGTGTCCCATAAGTTCTCGTGGAAAAGTAAACTTAAATATCTTTTATTAAATTCAATCTATTGAAATTTCTATTTATATAATATTAAAGTATGTAAGTCTAAGTTTTGTTTTAATATTTTAAAATTAGATTTAGCAAATACCGCTTGATTTGAAGTTAAGAATCAAAATTGTACTTTTAATGGCCAAATTCAACTCAATTTGTGTTGTTAAACGGAAATTAAATACTGAATTTAAATACCAATTGAAAGTGTTATAAGAGAGACTTTTCAACGTTTTTGTGAGATTGGCTCATTGGAAGATCGTGAACATTCTGGAAGACCAAGGCTGATCACTGAAAATGAAGTTCAAAAAATGACTGAAGTTATTGAACCACCTGCTCCATTTCGAGACCAACAACCCTTCGAATTATGAGAGAACAGTTATCATTGAAACCCTTTAAGGTCCATTTCACGCAGGAATTACATGAAGAGGAAATGTACGACGGTATCTTGACGCTCATTTTTCGAACATGTGGATTGGAAGAGGTGGTTCAATTCAATGGGCTCCACGTTCACCAGATTTAACTTCTCTTGATTTCTATTTATGGGGCCATTTAAAGAAAAATCTGAAATCAAAAATATTGACGATTTGAAAAAAAATATCATCGAAAAAATAAAGTGTTACCACAGAAACTTTGAATAGCGTATTTTTAAATATTGTAAAAAGAATGAATTTATGTATATCAGTTAATGGTGGTCATTTCGAAAAATTGCTGTACATATTTTTTTATGAAATAAAAATAAAAAGATTTGTCTTTAATATTATAAAGCAGGCGATTAAATATTTCAATCTGCTCAAGAAATATTAAAGTTTACTTTCCACGGGGACTTATGGGACACCCTGTTTTATTGAAATATAATATTATTAATTATTGTATAACAATATAATTATTATTATATAATAATATAATAAAATCTAAAATTCACTTACACCTTTAGCATATCTCATTAACACATGGGATTTCTTTTCGACCGAGTTCTCTCCAACATATTCCACTATATTATCGTGGAAGAGAAGCTTCCTAAACTTTTTCAAATTCTGTTCAATACATTTCCCGGCTTTGTCAATCCATTTACGTTTTATTGTTTTTACTACGAAATTTGGATCAAATTCGATGTTTGTGTAAACTTTTCCATAACCCCCTTGACCAATTTTCTCTTTCAACTCAAACATCATCACACCGCCGGCTGAAAATTGAGAATTCAACGAAATTAAGAATTCGATTTCAATAATAATAATAATAATAATAATATAAAAATAATAATAAATTAAAATTCTCATAAATATAAATAAATAGACTTGAAAGATTTTAAAATTCCATTTAAAGTCCTGTGTATTTTATAAATGCCTTTTTCATTTGAATAGATATTTAAAAAAAGAATTTGCCCCCGGTAACAAATCTAGAAAGAGGTTTACCTTTAATTTTCATTTCAATTTCACTTAATTATTTTAGTAATAAACAGGGTGTTATAAAATTAAAAACCGTGTCCTGATAGTAAACATTAAATTGAAAATATATCATTACAATTTATCTTGAACATAAAGTCACGAATGAGGTCGTCGTTGGGAGAATTCAACAATGCCTTCCTGTCATTCTGAAAATAATTTTTTATTAAATTAGAATTAATATAATTTTACTATATTTTTGCATTCCAGCTCATTACATCATACTTTATCTCCACAATACAAAGCTAACATTTTTCAGAAGAATAGTTATAATGATGTTAGTAAAGTTTTCAGTGAAGTCTTAGACAATTTTTATATTATTATTATTATTAAAAATTTAAAGTCTATTAAGCATATATCACAAGAATTTTTAAAATCCAAAGGAAGGGTAAGATTTATAAAAAAAATTGAAGAACTTAACAAAGCCCATAAGACGGCGCTTGTTTAAATTATTCTAAATTTAATTATACAAAATTGAAACCATTTTATCAATTATATCAAATAAAAACTTTTTCAATTTATAAGTGCTAATTAGGATGTTTCTCCTATATTTCCGGTCTACACAAATTTTCCTGCTTAAATAAGTTCCAGTTTTGACAGGTTTCACTATACTTATAAATTATTAAAAAATACCTGATTAAGTTGCTTTGGATTCATTATTCTGTATTTTATGATTTGGATCAATTTGAATAATTTAAACAATCGCCGCATTTAGGCTGTTTTTAACCATTGAAGATTAAAAGATTTAATAATAAATTAATACAAATTCATAATTATCATTTAGAAAAATGAGAAATATCAATTTATTTAAATATTAAATATTAGACGAGATTGGAAAGGTGAAAAAGATGGATAAGTGGGTGCCACATGACCTGAGCGAAAAACAAAAAATCGTCGTTTCGAAATGATATCTTCTCTGCTTTTGCGCAACAACCGCGACTAATTTCTCAATTGAATCGTGACGTGTGATGAGAAATGGATTCTCTGGGATAATCGGCGACGTTCGGCACAATGGTTGGATAGAAATGAAGCTCCGAAACATTTCCCAAAGTCAAATTTGCACCCTAAAAATATTGTGGTGGCTGTTTGGTGATCCATCACAACTTCCTAAATCCCGGTGAAACTATTACAACAGAAACATACTACCAGGAAATAGACGAAATGCATAGGAAATTTCGAGTCATTGTTCAATAGAAAAAGTCCATGTCTATTTCACGACAACGCACGACCACACGTCGCACAAACAACATTGCGAAAAAAACAATTTGGGCCACGAGATTTTGACCCACCCTCATATTCGCCAGACCCTCGCCAAGAGATTTCCATTTCTTTAAATCTCTGGATAATTTCTTGATCAAAAGGTGCTTCGAAACCCGAGCCGATGCTGAAATGGCATTTGATGAGCTTGTTGTCTCAAGGAACAAAGACTTTTATTCCACAGGCATAAATAAACTCATATCTCGTTGGCAGAAATGTATTGACTCACATGGAAATTATTTTTATTAATAAAGTTTATTTTCCATTGAGTTATGACGTTTTTACTTTTATAGCTGTAAAACGACATTATTTTTGCACCAACCTAATATCATATTTTTGGGAGCCAATTTCAAAAAATGATCAAAAACGGAATTTCATTAAAATAAAATTTATTATCAGGTGTTTATGGATTTCAAAAAGAGGGAGTGTGATGATATTCCAGTTACTAAAAGACACGATAAGAATTTCTAGTTAATATTTTGCAGATAATAATTTTTTCAAAGTTAAACAATAAAGTATTACTTCGTCAAAGTCGTCACACTTACAATCGTGTTCCATTAAAAATTGAACAACATTAATTTGGCCATGAAGACACGAAATATTGATCGGTCTCCAACGATCCTACTATCATTTCAAGACATTTAATTAAATAAATCCGTTACCTGAACCAAACAATCAACATCACAGTTGTGGTCAAACAAAACCTTGACAATATCAATATGACCATGTTTTGCAGCAAAATGAATTGGTCTCCAATTGTCCTGTATTCATTTTATGTGCTATAAAGAAATATCAACAAATCAAAAACTTTGTCGCAAGCTTCAATGTCACAATTCTTCTCTATCAAGAACCTGACAATTTCGATATTACCACTTTTTGCAGCAAAGTGAATGGGTCTTCTATTAAGCTAAAATCATGAATAGAAATCATTTATTAAGGATAACTCAATTACTTTATCACAAGCTTCAATGTCACAACCATTCTCAATCAAGAACTTTCCAACATCAATTTGACCTTTACCTGCAGCTAAAACCTGGTCACAAGTCTTAATGTCACAATCCTTTTCCTTCAAGAACTTAATAGCTTCATTATTATAACTTTCTGCAGCACAATGAATGGGTTTTTTATTAGACTAAAATATTTTTAAAAAATTGTTATTGATATCTTAATTACTTTGTCACAAGCTTCGATATCGCAACCATTCCCAATCAAAACTTTGACAATTTCGATATTCCCACTTTTTGCAGCTAAATGAATGGGTCTTTCGTTAAACTAAAATAATTTTTTAAAATATTTTATTGAGGATGATTTAATGACTTTGTCACAAGCTTCGATATCGCAACCCTTTTTAATCAATAAGTTGACAACTTCAATATAACCGCATTCTACAGCAAAGTGAATTGGTTTTTTATAATCCTGAATTCATTGATGAAAATTCTTTATTGAGAATAAGACAATTACTTCGTCACAAACTTCAATGTCACAACCCTTTTCACACAAGGCTTTGACAACTTCAATATTACCTGTTTTTGCAGCCAAATGAATGGGCCTTTTATTAAACTAAAATATTTTTAAAAAATATTTTCTAAGAATAGGTATATTACTTTATCACAAGCTTCTATATCACAAACCATCTCATGAATTAAGAACTTGACGACATCAATATAACCACCTTCTGTAGCAAAATGAATAGGTCTACTACCATTCTGAATTTGTAATAAAAATTATTCATTGAGAATAACTAAAGTACTTTGTCAGAAACTTCAAAGTCACAACCCTTCTCAATCAAAAATTTGGCAACTTCAATATTACCACTTTCTGTAGCCCAATGAATAGGTCTTTTATTGAACTAAAGTAATTTTTTAAAAATAATTGTTGCAAATTTCTTAATTACTTCATCACAGACATCGACGTCGCAACCCTTCTCAAGAAGGAATTTTAAAATATCAACATTACCTCTTTTTGAAGCATAATGAATGGGTCTTCTAAGACGCTGAATACATAATACAAGAGTTAATTATTGAGAATAACTCGATTACTTCGTCACAAACGTTTATGTCACAACATTTTTCAGTCAAGAACTTGATCATATTTATATTACCACTTTTTGCACCAAAATGAATTGGTTTTCTATTATACTTAAATAATTTCTATAAAATATTTGTTAAGAATAACATTTACTTCGTCACAGGCTTCGATGTCACAACCCTTCTCAATCAATAACTCGACAACTTCAATATTACCACCTTTCGCAGCAAAATGAATAGATCCTGTTTTAATCTGAAAATATTTGCAAAAAAATATTTATTGACAATAACTTAATTACTTCGTCACAAGAATAAATGTCACAACCTTTCTCAATTAGGAACTTGACAACTTCAATATGACCTTCTCCGGCAGCAAAATGAACGGAGTTTCTATAAAACTGAATTCACAAGTAAAATATATTTCTATATAATTACTAAATTACTCCGCCATAAGCATTAATGTCACAACCATTCTCAATCAAAAATTTCACAACATCACTCTGACCTTTTTCGGCAGCAAAGTGAAGGGGTCTTTTATAGTCCTGAATTCATTAAAAAATTAATTAAATATAATTCTATTACTTCGTCACAAGCTTCAAAATTACAACCCTTCTCAATCAAGAACTTGACAACTTCAACATGACCATTTTTTGTAGCAAAATGAATTGGTGTTCTATCCCTCTGAATTCATAATTAAAATTATTCATTGAGAATAATTCAATTACTATGTCACAAGCTTCAATGTCACAATCATTATTAATCAAGATCTTAACAACTTCAACATGACCATATTTTGCAGCAAAGTGAATAGGTTTTCTTTCATTCTGAATTATTTTCTTAAATATTTATTTATACAAAAGCCTTTAATTACCTTATCATAAGCTTCAATGTCACAACCTTTCTGGAGCAATAACTTAACAGCTTCAACGTGACCATGTTTTGCAGTAAAGTGAATAGGTCTTCTTTCCTTCTGAAATTATTTTTTAAAAATATTTATTAAGAATAATTCAATTACTTTGTCACAAGCTTCAATGTCACAACCATTTTCAACCAAGAAATCGATCACATTAATATTACCATTTTTTGCACCAAAGTGAATTGGTCTTCTATTAAACTGATTTCATTTTGTAAAATTATTTAATAAAAAAAATCAATAACCCAATCACAAGCTTCAATATCACAACCGTTCAGAGTCAAGAACATAACAATATCAATGTGACCGTTCTCACAGGAAAGATGAATTGGTCTAATATTGTCCTGTGTAAACCATCTTCAAAGTTACTCAAATCATAAAGTCAAAATAATCACTTCTCCACATATTTCTAAATTAAGTGGATTTTTTGCCAAAGCCTTTACCGTTTCGAGTTGGCCCTTCTCACAGGCAACCAACATTGGATGATCACTATCCTAGGTGATGGGTCATATCAATCTTGTAATATTATTTATTGAATGAAGTGTAAATTAAAATTAAAAAAGTAAGTTTATAACATTGCGAAAAGTAAATTATTCTTTAATATACAAAATATCATTTATATTTACTATAGACGGTTCTTCCCCAGGGATTTGTCACCATCGAAATACTTAGCAAAATTAATTGTCTTCACTTGTCACTATTCCTATGTGGTTGAAATCAGATTCATTTTGTACTAAAATGAATCTCCTTCTCATAAGAGGAACATTCTTTCAAATCTCCAAAAATTCGTTAAAAAGTATATTAGTCAATATTAAAATTATTTAATTATTAGATGAAATAAAATGCTCAATTTACAGAAATATTTGATTTTCTTTCAGCAGTATTAAGCTTTCCTTTTAAATTAAACTAATTTCTCATGCCACAATAAGTAATTTAATAGACATACCTCTATAGAAATATTTGCGGACATGAATTTTTGAAGTTAACGTTTTAAATTCTTTCAAGGCAACAGTAAATTTAAAACAACCTATTTAAAAATGTTAGAATATTTCATTGAACTAAGTTCTTGCTTTCAAATTTTACAATAAGCTTATGATAAGTTAAATTCAACAAAATATATTATTTAAGCTAAAATCCTATGATTAACTAATTTTATCTAAATCCTAATTTTAAAAAAATAATTTTTTAAAAATTTTATTTAAAATTTGAAAAGCAGCGTAACCTTTTAATATTTATTTTTAAAAATCTTTTCTTGAGTCACAAGATATAAAAATTTAT
Source organism: Bipalium vagum (assembly GCA_037834085.1). NCBI lineage: Eukaryota > Metazoa > Platyhelminthes > Tricladida > Geoplanidae > Bipalium > Bipalium vagum. The sequence continues at coordinate 1,196 of JBBMKC010186406.1, read as the reverse complement.
TTTAAAATTGGATTAAGATTTCACAATTTTTTGAAGGTTATCCTGTGTTTTAATGTAACATTTTTAAAGTATGTAATTACAATTTTAAATTAATTTATTATTCTTACTTATAATTTTAGATTATACAAAACATATTAATAATAATCAAACTAACAACTCTTCTAATTACATTTAAAATAATTTGTAATTTTTTCATAATTTGGTTGTCAAATAAATTATAAAATATTTTATTACAATAAATTAGTATAATTATGATCATGAAAAATATGATTAATATCTATAAAATGTTTATTTAGTCTTAAACTGTACAACTCATTTTGCCATTTCACATAAATTAGTTATATTCATTGTACTCTAACGGTCCAAGTCGCAAGCTAAACTGTTACAAGGGAATTATATCTGGGCTCACCAATGCCCTCGAAGAAAGTGTAAAGAATAGAAAATTCATGAATAAATTAAGCGATTAACCAAATAAGGTATATTTGTTATCACAAATTCAACGTTTGAAATATAAATCACAATCATTGATATTCTGTCGCCTAGAGCGAAGCAGAATCGAATTAGCGAGAGAACAATAATAAGAATAAAGAACATATTAAAAAGTTAGTAATGAGAAGAATTTCCTTTTATCACTAAATAAATTTTAATTATTTAAGTTTAACTCGATCAGTTAAACACTTGGAATTAATACAAATTCCTTACGTATTATTATTATTACCGATATCTTAAAAGCTTTTTCGAATAGATATCAAATCGTATTCTAAGTTGTTAAGGGCACTTTGAATATGAAAACCAAGATTTTATATACTCATGTTTTCCACATTCTAGAGATTCTCGTTGGCTCTATTTTAACTTATGATGGAATCTCAGGATCTGCCAATCTCTGCAACAGAGCTCAGCCTCAGTCTCAACCCGACGACAACCAACAAATCAATCAATAATGACTATTAGTGATTCTACGACATTTTTGTGATCCATTGACATTGTTTTATTTATGACATTATATTTCTGATATTGTTATATAATTATTTATTTGTTATGATATGATAGTATTAAATAAAACAATAATTCATAATAATAATTTCTTTATTTTTTTTAATAAAAACAAAATAAAAAAAGATTACCTGATTTGGTTCCAAAGTAATGAAAATATTTATAGTTAATGAAAATAAATTATAAAGTAAAAAATTAGTAAA
>JBBMKC010186295.1:0-15160 GCA_037834085.1 Bipalium vagum | reverse complement strand
GGTACTAAATTCCAATAATTGCTTCATACTAAATTCATCCATGATGTCTTGATCACCTCTATCCTTCCAAAGAGAAAAGCATAAATCGATTGTTTCCGAAATAGGCACATTCGTAAATAAACTGCACACGTCAAATGATACCATAATGTCTTTTTCGGAATTTTTCTCATAGTTATTTATAAAGCTACAAAACGCAAAGCCACAAAACGCAAAGCTACAAAACGCAAAATTTTGTGTGTTCAAAAATGTTTTTTAAAAAGCGTGTACTTAAAATATATATATTAAAGAAATACATATTTCATCTTGATATGAATCCTAGACCTGAGTAAGTGACAAACGTGTTGGTTAAGAAAAACTGTGAAGTTTCTGTTTAAAAATTCAATTGTTTTAAACAAAAATAAAATTATTAATAATTGAGGAGAATGACCAATGGGTCCCCACAGCCGTCTAATGGATTAAGAAATTACCAGTGATTAATTCTTCATTTTTTCTGAATCAAAAAATAAAAAATTTACATCCAAAAAAAATTAATCAAATTTTATTATAATGTGGTAATTAACAAAATTTTAATATTTTCAAAAATTAGTGAACCACTTCCCAATTTTAGACCATTCCGAAGTTTCCGTCAAAAGCAAACCCCCAACCCCAAGTCTCAACAATGAGCTCCTTATGAATGTGTTAACATATCATTCCTAAAAGCGACTCTCCATAACAAAAATGAATTTTTACTGTTTTGTTTATTTTTTCTAATCACGGAAAGCCCCTAATCGCCTCAGCTAAGCTCTGTTAATAATGTTCTTAGGAAAATGTGTTCCGTTATTTATACAAACAACATTTTCGTCTTGTGAAATTTCTGGGAAAATAATCTTCTTTTTCCCGGCTTTTAGTGTGTCCGGCACGTTTTATTAAAACAAAATTGCAAAAATTAATTTTCTGGGGAAAGCCACATTGGTTCTGCTCACAATTTTCAACATGAATAATTCAATATTGAAAATGTTAATGAAGATTAAAATTAAATTATCTTAATTAATATTTAATTAAGTATTGTGAATAGACGTTGTTCTCCGTATTGAATTACAAAGAAAATCATTTCCTTCGGGGCATTCATGTGGCAAGGAAAACTGTGCCTCTAAATCTGGGAAAGTTTCCCTTCAAATTGATTCTCATACGACTCCTGGGAGCCAAAATGGAGAATAATTACTTTCACTCCGATGTAACGTTGAGTGTCAGTGAAAATATGCATTGAAATTACGAATCTCATTTTGGATCAGGACAAAAACGGATCCTCAGGGATTTAATAGTTTAAGATGATACACAGAAGACAAAAACGAATACGGATAATTAATAATCAAAGATTTTGTAAAGGGTATGAACAGGCGGCTGCATCATGACTTTACATTTTGAAGTAATCTCAAATAATTCATAAAATAATAATAATAATAATAATAGTAATAATAATAATAATAATAATAATAATAATAATAACAACATAATTATTAGTTATAATAATAACATAATTATTAGTTATAATAATAACATAATTATTAGTTATAATAATAACATAATTATTAGTTAAATTTATTAATAATAATAACATAATATAATAACATAATATAATAATAATATAATAATAACATAATATAATAATAATATAATAATAACATAATAATAGTAACATAATTAATAACATAATTATTAGTTAAATTTATTTTAAAATATTTGAAACAGTTACATGTATTTTACATTGTGCACTAAATTTTAATATATTACTTTAAAAATTTTTTAATTAACTTTTCTGACCGAAATGACTATCTAGTGTCATTTTTGACCGTTCCTTTCACATTAAGCATAAACTTTGACCGAGTCTGTCCAAAAAAACATGAAATTATTTCCGTAATTTCATTTTTTTTTATAAATTTTCATTCGAATTTATTTATTTAAAGTACAAGCCCAAAAATGATAAAGGACGCTAATTAAAATTTGACATTTGTGTTCCTCTTTTTAAAAAAATTAAAACAATTTAACAACTATCATTTTTAACCGGTCTATTCAATCAAGTATGACTTTTGATCAAAAACATGATTCAATTATTTTTTTATTATTTAATATTAATAAAATTGAATCCTAAAAATAATAATAAAAATAATAAAAAAATAATAAATGATTTCAATAATATAATTACCATATATATAAATCTTTTTTATTGAGATACCAATCCGTTGTAATACTTCTAAATTTTGTAGATTAAAACAAAAAATTTATTAATTAAAAACCAATTTCTGATTTTCTAAAATCAGTCAGCTCTTTGTTTTTATCTTTATACGATAAGAATTTCTTCGAGGAAAATAATAATCATGAATTCTTAAAATTAATTAATGCCAACATCCTGTTGCTAACAGCTATCAACATTCTTTAATATATTAATAAAAATTTATTATTAACAAACCAACATACTTTATAGTAATTAAGAAGCTCCAATAAATCTGGCATTTCAAAAGCGATGTAAATAATAAATAATAATCGCATAATCTCTTCGTCATTATAACGTTACGTTTTGTTATGATTTACAACGGTTTTGGTTTTTTCGATTGGTAATTAATAATAATGTCAATTAAATATAAGTAATAATTAAAACAAAGATGAAAATAATAATGGCCACAGATCGATGCCAGACTAGACGAATATCATTTTTTATTTATTTTTCCAATATAATTTTGTTTCAGTTAAGAATCCATGTTTATCTTTCTTGTTTACTGAAGAGATAAATATAAAATGATACTGACAAATATATGATAGATTCTATGATTATAAAATTTTATTTTTTTACTGTTTGCGATATTCATAAAATAGCATATTGAGTATAATTAAATAATAATTATTTAGATAAATATGGAGCCTGTCATGTGCTATTGATTTTTTCAATTATTTATAATTTAGGAAATGTGGAGCATATTTAATGCTATTTAATAGGATATTACCTAATTATATTTTAATCAGTTTAATAATAAAGGTTTTCATTATGTACATTGACCTGTCAATTAATGTTGAAAACGTTTATAAATTAATCACGAAATCATTTTAAATTTTAAGATATATAATCCCGCGCAAAAGTCTGAGTAAACATGTAAAAAGTCATGTTTTATTAAAAAATCAATTAAAAATCGATACATTTATAAATAGATTTTACAACGGCAGTTAATAAGGAGCTACCAACAGAAAAAGTGTGCCACAGTGGTGTCAAAGGATGCTGTACAGCATCTCTTTTCTCAAACAAGTTTGTTAATTATTAATTAATTTTTTAATTAAGATTCTTAATTTTCTTTTAATTATAAATCCATTCTCAGTTATGGGACAAATGTTATAATATATAGCTTAGTTCTTCTATTTTCTCTATTTGGCTGCTGGAGAATCTTTTGTGAATAAGGTGACATTTTTTATTAAGGTATATAAATGTGAAAAAATATGAGCATATATTAGTATCAACCAAATCAATACAGGTAGTTTTAATAGTTCATATTGTTTTTTTAATTATACAAAATTTAAAGACGATCAAACAAGTGGCTCTAATATATTAACAGAACATGTACGCAATTGTATTTTTTATGAATTTCGTAAAGCTACGGAAACATCTTTCTGCATTTTTCAGAGCACTTGTTTTGAAAATCAGTCTCTATAGTTCTTTTTAGGGTTATTTGCTGAAATTTCTGACAGTATTTTTTTAATCAATCACAAAATGTTTTATTATCTTGAAATAATCTTTTACCAGCCCATTAACAGATTACAATCTTTCTCTTTTCAATGCCATTTTTCCTGTACATCCATGGTACAGAATGAATTTTCCTTTGATTATTATAATTACTTTACAAAATTGGTTCACTATTCTTTTCCTTTATTGAAGAATTGTGATCAATTGCACTCTCAGATTCATGTCAAATACGGACATTCTACCTAACATCTGAAACAAAGTTGTGAGGAAGGTGTAAAGCTTTTATATGAACTCGTATAAAACTAACATGTTCACAGAAAGTTATGATTTCTTTTAGTCAACGACATCATTCAAAAGACGACTACATATTCTGGCCTGACAGTGTTTTCTCATTATGCCAAAATAAAATTGCAGTTTTTCGATTGCAGTTTTTACCACCATCTTATCTCAATGTCGTCTCATTGAAGATATTTTGGACAAATGAGCTCAATTAGTCTACGCCAATAGCTGGAATGCTAAAAACATCCAACAATTGACTAATCGGATTAATTCTACACTAACAAAAATCGACACAACTGGCGTCCAAGAGGTTTGTCGACAGATTTCAACAAATTTACGCAAGGCTGCCGACCATGGACCATTTAAATTGATTCATTGGTTGTTATTAATAATTAAATAGTTGTATAATTTTAAATAAAAATAATTTTTGGAAAATTGCTTTTCGTTTTCATTTTATGAATGATCAAACTTAGTGCCATTTTTTGTCACCACTCGTTATATGTATTTATGAAACCTTTATTAAAAATAAAAGATTAATATAAAATAGCTTATTTTCAGTAATTTGTTTGCAATAGTTTCTGGGTGATTCCAACAAGCCTTTTCCACATGTTTTCGCGTCCGATCATTTCTGTAAAATTAAAGAATCGAATCAAAATTGTTTGAAAAAATTGACAAGAACCTCAGACTGGGTCAGCCTATTCGAAGCCGAGTCCATTCTATCCGAAAACATAGTGCTGTTAAATGTCAATCACATTATTAATAAAATATTCATTTTTATACTCTTTAAAGCTTTGTTATTTTTTGATTGATAAAAATTTTTAAGGGAGTTATTCCTCTTCAAATGTAGACCGGATATTTGGTCTTCACCCGTTAAACATTCTAAAAAGCTTCAGAGGTTGACCTTTAGAGCATTTATGGATGTCTATTTTTTCAATGAGCCAATTGCCTTCGGTTTAAAAAATTTGAAATGTCAGGTTTTAACATTCTTCAAAGGTGTTCATATAACATTTGGTAGTTCCACGTTGACATTGTTATATGAAGAAGTAGATTCGCAATACTAATATTTCCATTACCAAACGACTATTACCTTCTTTGATCGAATCTTCTCATTGAAGATCATTTATCTATCTGAGTGTTTGTGTTACTTTCTTTCTTTTCGTAAACAATGGTAAACAATAAGCCTCAAAATCACATTGTTCAGATATTTTCTCCATTAATTCAGAAATTCTTTATCAGGAAAAAGTACATTTCTGACCTTAGTCATTTTATAGTATGGAAAAAAAAGCAATCTTTTACAACTACCCAATATTTTATTATTAATAATATATTATCAATTTAAATTATTTACTGAAAAGATGTGATGATTTATTTTTAGGGGATCATTCTACTTCCGTCTTGAGTCTCGACATTGAATCATTTCTTAACAACAGACTTAATTGTAACATTTTAGTTCGTCTGTCATTCCAAGTAAAAATAAATAATTATTTTTTATATTTAATTTTTCAATATCTTCGTATAACTGAAAATGGTATCAGTGACTGATTCATGTATTAATATTATATTATATTTATTTAATATTTTTTATTTATTTTTATTTATATTTATTTTATTTAATTTGTGAAGTCGTAATTAAACTTCTTACGTGCCTGATAATAATAATATTATTATTAAATATTATTTATTTGTTTTAAATTTATTATCTTGGACAATTATACCATTATAATAGATATATCATTTGTTCAGAAATATTTCTTCATAATTAGTACATAATTAACACTTATAAAGATTACAAAAGAACAAAACATTAAAAATTAAACTATTGTCAATTTCTGGTAGAATGGATACAGTTGTATGGAAGTTTGAAGGAAATCAATTTATTCATATTAAGTATTTGTATATGTTGTCATGGACTTCGAAACTTTTCTGACATTATTGTTTTGAAAAGAATGAATAAATAATAAACCAAATACTGGAGGATCTTAAACGGAGAAATTAGACTTTAAAACATCCCAGTTACTACTATTACTAATAAATAAATAAATAATTAATAATAAAAATTCAGTTTTCTTTATCTCGACAAATCGACTTTTTACCTTTTAAAGCAGTTTTTGTTACGCCAAGTTCTGCTACATTACCACTTATAAAAAATCTATCGCCCATCCAAACTTTGAAAAACTTATTAAAATCCAAATAATGTTTATTGACAAAAGAGAATGCAATATCTACAACTAGTATAGTAGTTGAAAGAGTTAATGAGACTCCTGTACTTGATGTTTCGATGTCAAGGAATTCTTCCTAACACCCACCCAATATTTCAAAATGCTTACTAGTGGGCGATATCGCCAAGGTTGAAGGTCACTGTTTTAGAGCAACCTCATTTTTTGTAAATGGATATCAAAATTGGAAGCTGACGTCTCTCAAATAAAAATTGGCTAACAATTTAGAAGGCGACTGGCCAATATAAATAGAAATAGAGTCCGCTCAGAAAAAAATGGTCTGCCAGACAATAAAATTTATGTTCAGCAATGTTGTTATTATTCTGAGATTTTATTGTCAGAAGCTTGGAAGATTTTTATTGCAGATGTTTAGAAGTTATTCTTGCCAGAAGATTGCAAGATTATTTTTTAGTGTTAGAGATTAGAAAATTGGTTTGTTTTCAGGTTAATTGATTTTATTATGATGCGACAAGATTCAACGATTGGTTCAGCTCTGATCTGTGGTCGATATGTGTACGGATTCGGGAAGCAGACTAATCAGCGACTGATTATTGGTTTCTTTGTTAATTATTATATTAATTATATATTAATTATATTAATTATATTATATATTAATCTGTGAACATAACTCGATGCCACAATTCAGCTGGTTTGTCCTTCAACTTTTTGCAGAATTATATTCTTCGAACTATTTGAGCTTTTGTCAATAGTGGTTTTTTTGCTGACATCTTGCTAATATAACAAAATTGTTCACCAGTCGTCGAAGTACAAATCGTGCACTTATGTCAATGCTTCTTTCCTTTGCCAGCTGGCTAATTCTTGCAGACGTCATAGGACATGCCATATTTGCTTTGCGAGGATGTTGACAATTTTTTTTTTAGACATGGTTTCAATGCATTTTGTATAGCACAACGAGATATGTGTAGCTTTTTAGCAATAGCACGCGGAAAATATCCTTTCAGATTTCAGAGCTACAATCTGACATTTATATATCTAGTTTATAACCCATAATCTAAAAAGCATAACGAATAAATATAAATTCACTAACTTGTCATTAATTCGATATATTATCAATATCAATTAAGCATAATTAATATTTTTTTGTATAATATTTTGGCTTAGTTGTCAATTATACGTAAAAAAAATTTGTATCTGGCCTTAATTTAATAGCCACTACTGTGTATAATATTTACACATACACAAATCTTTTTTAATGAATTATTTATTTTAGCAAAACTATGGTTAAATGAGTTTGAAAGAACTCCTTACATTCAACAGGGGAACAATAAAATGTATAAAAATACAAAGCAATCAAAAATATGAAACATTAAAATATTTATAACCAATCGTTTAAGCATAGACGAAATAATTTAATGAATAAAGTATAAAAAATATTTTAAAAATAATTCCTTTCCCTAAAAATTTTCATGGGAGATTCAGTAATTTTAACATTTTTTGATAATTTTAATTTTATTTATTAATTTTAAAATATTTATACTTAAAATAATTTTGTTTTAATATATAAAATAATTATAAAATAAAGTAAAAATATAATATATTTGGAAAAGTCTAAAGTTACAGAAAAACAATTACTCATCTTCAAGCAAACAAAAATGAGTAGCGCTAACAGAGCAACATGAATGATTGAAAGTACGCTGAGTTGGGAGGTTGTTCCTTCTTGTGAAAAATACTAGATATTTTTGTTTAATTATTTATCTATTATTTATAATTAAGTTGTTGATATTTTCTAAAATAATAATGACAACACAAATTTCTAAAACTTGTTCAAACCTTTATTAAATCGAACTAATTTCAATCTTAAAACACTTAGAATTTATTAAATAATTTTATTAAATAAAATTTAATAATATTAATTTAATAATTAAAATTAATTTGTGATTATCGTTAATAAGGTTTTTTGATAAATTATTTTTAATATAATATTTTTCTTTAATTATTTAATAACATTTAATTAATAAATAATAATTTTAAGTCTTTATTTTTAAGCACAGTTTTATTCCATCTTAATTATGTGAAAATATTAAAAATTCATTAAATTTTAATTTATTTTCAAAAAATACACTTTAGTTTTTCAATAAATAAAATTTTATAATATGAAAATATTAATAATATAAAAAAAATTAAAAAGAACATTAACGTCTCATGTTTATTAAATAAAATTTTTTAACATCATATTTAAAATTTTTTATTTAATGATTTAAAACAAAGTTTAAATATATAAAGAACTTCAGAGTTTCAATAATGTAGAAAATGTAAATTTTCACTTGGAAGAAGTTTTAAATTTCAGGAAAAATGATTTTTGAAAATCGGGAATTTTTCAACTTCCAAAGAGATGGAAAGAGGTCGTAAATAACAATGACAGTTATATTTTGGATTAAATAAAGTTATTTTAAAAATTCCGAACTTTTGAATTTTATTTTTAAAAAAAAAACTTTCCAGACACCAAATAACATAAAATTGTTACTATTTTAAAAATTAAATGAGAAATTATAATACATATTTTAAATTAATTTTGGGAATCAAGCATTTTTAAAAATAAAAAATAATGACCAATCTAATTATTCTGTGAAACAATTTACATCGATCATATTAAATAAGATTTTTTTAAACAGTAACGAATTATTACTGATTCATATAAGCTTTATAAATTAACACATATCTTCTATTAAATAAACGCTATAACAATGATCCCCTGTAACAAACAATGCATTCTTTTCCAGCTCCCACACTTATCGCTTAATTTTTTATTGGTTTAATTTTTTACACATTAACCAGGGTGATTAACAGATTATTTCTTTGAAGACCACTGTGCCTAAGAGCGAGAACAATTGTTAATTTCAAGTAAAAAGTGTCTTAAAATAATTTTGATTCTTTCTTCAATTAAGGACTATCACGATATTTATAATAAGCATGCGATTTAATTTGTGGTTTTATTTATATTTCTGGTTCGATTTCAACAATTTAAATTGTAGGGGACATAAAAAGATTTCACGGTTTTGTTTGTTTCACTTTGAATTACAGACAAAATATTAAGAATTATATTAATATCGTTTGCTTGTCTCTGCGAAATTTTCTTAGTGCAGTTCAAACGGTTTCAAGAAAAGACTGAAAGTACATTATACAGTTTTTACATGAGAAATCTCAAAAATTCTACAATCATTTTGGCGAAAGGTTATCGAACCAAATGTACCATATTTGGTTGAATAAGTTTATTTGTTCTATGAAGAGTTGCTTGCTTTTTACTTAAAAGCAATGGAAACTTTTTATATCACCTAATCGTCTTATCTTATTCATAAGTTTAATATTCTCACAAGAGTAAGTCTTAAATATCAAACACGATTTTGTCTGCATATTTTCAATGGCCAGGACGTCTTAATGCTTGTGTTCAAAAGCTCCAATTTTCCGAGGATTTTAATGTTTTTATAACGATTTGCAATTTTAAGCGTTCAATCTTTTCGAATAAATTCCTTTTGTTCAGAAATAAAATTTTATGAAGAGTTCTGTATGTCTTTCCATTTTACCAGCTTATGTTTAATGACTTTATAGTGACATTTTTCAATTACAATGTTCTTGTGGTTGTTAGGGGAAACGCCAGCATAACTTTCTCCGTATTTAAAATAATTTTTACCATAAACACTCGTTGCTCAATGAAATAACGATTTATTTTGAAAAAACCGGGTGAATTAAAATTTCTTTTTCCACAAATATTGATTTAATAAAACAAAACAGAAATAAATTTAAAATGTAACCTTAAATTTGAATATCCTGTATTATTAACAAAAATCGTTTTTTTCTTTACTTCCAATTCTTCCATGTTTTTCATTTTACAGCAATATTTAAATTTTAAGATAAATTCAAATAAAATAATAAATTTATTATTTTACATCTTTTAAATATTTACAGACTTAAAATTTTCCTCCTTCAAAATTTAAATACCCAAAAAATGAAGCGAGTATGTTAAGCTTGATAAAATATCTCAAATAAAGATCTGTCAAAAAATTTAAATAATAAAATTTAATTCTGTAAAATTAAAGTTAAACATTCTAAAATAAACTTATTAAATATAAGATAACGATTTATGGAGATAAAAGAATGAAAAATTAATTGATTTCTTAAATAAACACGGTTCCATAGGAAAAATATGATGAATAAAATTTTTTTATAAAAATCAATAACGAAGAAAAATTTTAGTTCATAAATTAACCAAACGTTCATTTTATTCTTTTCACGAAATTGTAAAATTCAATTGAAGATTTTACAGAAATTTTTGAGGAAAAAGAAGATTCGAGATCAAAACGGAATTTTTATTTTTGAAAGTCACAAATTTTATTTTAATTCCAACCAATCATTTTAAAATTTATTATTGGGTTATTCGAAAGTCACTTCGTATTTTTTAGTAAAAGTAAGACCAAAAGTTTTGTTAGTAATAAATATTTTAATCAATGATGCATTGTCCCTTTTGTTCCAAGACCTTCAGCCATTTACCAGAAAAATTGAATATCTTAACCTTTAAATGATTTGAGTGCTTTAAATTAAGATTTAAAGATAGGTATAAAAAAAGTGAAGTGACTTTCCGAACAACCCAATATAATGAGTTGATCTCCCGAGATCTTATAAAAACAAATGTTTCATGAAAAACTTTATTAATGAACTTATCCACTGATTACAGGTTTCATTGCAGCACTTATTCGGCATTCTTTAAACAGGGTAAATGATTTTTCGACTCAAAGTTTATTATATAAACTGTCAATGAAGAAAATTGATATTCTATAGGAAAGATGTGTGAAAAATGTTGTGTATGAATTTAAGTTTGTCTAACAATTTCCCTCGACTGGTGTCTATTTGATATGTATTCCACCGTCTAAAACCATAAGGGAAAATATTCGTAGAGGTATCCGATTTTTTAATAGAAAATATTCTTTGAAAAATACTTAACATTTATAACAAAAGTTGGTTCAGTCAAACAAATCATGTCATTTATCAGTGCATTTATTTTAAAAAGGCTCATTTTCAACCCACAATTGAAATTGTTCATAAGGGTTTAAGAAGTGGGGTAAGTATCAGTTTCGATAAAAAGTTAAAAATAAATAAATAAAGCAAAAATGATTTGATAATTCAGCAAGCGTGTTTTTAATTTTATAGAGCACTGTCTCAATGATTTTCGACACAATTTAGATTCTTTCAATTACAATTGTTTAAGCTTTGGCCAGTCCTTTTCCGACTAAAATCCAACAACATCGAATGGAGAAAAATTGAGCATGTTTAACAAGTGGAAAATGAACTATTGTCACGAAGAATGAAACCAAAGAAGTATATGTTTATATTTCAGGAATCAAAGGACAAGAGAACCCGTCATTAAGTTCCAGGCAGCAATTGTGGTCATTACAATCCGAGTTCTTGCTCCGAGTTTATTTTTTATCTCAAAAATGATAGAAGAAATTATTAGAGAAAACAAACGTGAATCGAACTATTCCATAAGAAAAGGTTTTTGTGACCAGTGAAGGGTAGAAACTGTACCTTTATTTCTCGTTTTACATTGAAAAAAGGTTTGATAGAGTTCTTGTTTGTCATGAAACAGCAAAGGTAATATATTTAGTTTTTCTTATAGACCATGGAAACTTGCTCGGCACTCCATTTTAGATTTCAATTTTAATTTCATACTGTTAACTTTATAATAAAAAGAATTTTTATTAATACTTTCTTATTTTAAAATTATTATTTTGCACATCCATCTTAAACCTCCTTCGGAAATGTGATCAGAAATTATTTTTAAATATTTAATAAAAATTATAATATATGAAAAGAGGAGAATTAAATAAATAGACAATTCTTTTTGTTTAAGGGTTCTTACGATATTTAATAATAATAATAATAATAATAAAAAAATAATAATAATAGTAGTAATAATAATAATAATAATGATAATAATAATAATAATAATAAAAATAAAAAAAAATAATAATAACAATAATAAAAAAATATAAATAATAATAAAAATAATAATAATAATAATAATAATAATTAATAATAATAATAATAATAATAACAATAATAAAAAAAATAATAATAATAAAAATAATAATAATAATAATAACATTTTTTATATTTAATTTTATTTATTTATTTCATGAAATGAATATTTTTTAAAATAAATTTTTTCAAAGGGTTCAAAAACTTCATTTTAAATGCAGTTTAATATTTGATAAGTAAGCATTTTCATTTTAGTTTCATAATAATTATCAATATCTTACTCGATGCATCGTTTTCCTCACAAGAATCAAAACTTTTCTGAAGGTGTATTGGGGTGAAGTTTCGTCCTACTAAAGACAACCCAGCTGGATTTCCCGTAGCATATATTGCTGAATTTGGATTGGGAAATGAATTAACATTAGACTGCGGATTATCAGTACCCATAGGGGTTGCTCCATCAACATGACTGAGACTGATACGCCTATGTTCTTTAATCGATAATTGCACTTTAAACTGCCATGTGTTATGTAAAGTCAAACCAAACCACATTATCAGCCAGACTATACTAAATATTAAGGCAAAAATTATATTCAGGTACATAATTCTGTCTCCAGTTTTCGAACAAATTTTGGAACTGTGTAAAAATAGTTGTGTTTTAATGCTCATTCCAGCTATTCCAAAAATCATGGCAACGATATGGCTCGTATATTTCCCAATCTGACAGTCACATTCCTGTAAATCACTTGATCCATTTTCATTGACATCCAGAGTTTCTAAACTGCCATTCGAACATTCATCGGGATCGGAATTCTTTCTATTCTGTTCCACTTTGAATTGAAGACGCAGGTTTTGACGATGTCTTGTTAGACTATTGAAGTATTGATTTATTCCATAATGGAACACAGCTATTTGCATAAATATAAGTATTAGAGATCCTAAAGTAGAGATGATACAGATAACAATCGGATGTAATGAAGGAAAAAGAGATTGAGATATATATTGAGGGTTAAGAGCCAGTCGGATTAGTATCGAAGTAGAAGAATAATCAATTAATATATGTAAAGATAGCAAAATTAATGTTATACAGAAGAGCAATGCAAATTTTCGATTCGTTTTCCAAAACACTGATGGATAACGTAAGCTTAACTGAGATAGGCAAAATATCATGTTGAAATATGCAGGCCTCATGGGAAGTTGAAAATTCCACTTTTGCTGATTGGTAAAATCCTCATGATCTTTGTCAGGATCGATCAAAAAATCCAAATCGGTATGCCATAATTGATCTTAATTAAATATAAATTTATTATTATTATTTTATAATAGAATTATTACTAAAAAGCTGATATAAGAAGTCAGAAATTATGAACATTAAAATAACCAATTTTCATTTCTCTATTTTAATATTTAATCATTAAAGGATTTTAATATTAAGGCGATCTAAAAAAAAACCCAGACATTTTATTACTTAATTAAAATGAATTTAATTTTCAGAAAGTTGTTTAAATATTCAGTTCACGATGAGTAATAAATTTTCAAACATTTTTTGCTATAAATCTTTCAGATCAAATAAAAATGATAAAAGTTAATAACATGACAACCACGGTATCTAGAGAAAGAGACCTTCAGAATTTAAAAATAAACTCATCGAACCTATATTATCAATAATTCACTTTATTAATTATTAAAAATATAATTTTCTTATAATTTATAATTAAATTTCTTATTGTTTGAACGTTTTCCTTAGGAATTTAAGGAAATTGTTTTCTAATACTGTTAGAAGAATTTATTTAATTTTAATTGGTTTAATAATTAAATAATAAAAAAAAATTATTATTAAATGTGCTCAAAATTAAAATATTGAAAATATTTTGATAACATTTTGAAAAAAAGAGAATTTTTTTCTTGATTATTGCCTACAGAAAGAGCCATTTAATGACAATATGGACATAGACGAGAGAAATGTATTACTCAGCGTGGTTGCAAAACTTTGAAGGTACAACCTTTGTCATGTCCCAATGAAAAAGATAATAATGGGGTGAATTAAAAATGAAGTACAGAAATTTTAATTGTACTTTGAAATGTTCCTTAAACTCTTTAAAGAAAATTTTTATCTTGTCAACTTAGTTCCAAAAATTCAAAATGTTCATATTTTACCCTATTCTTGGCAATGTTGATTGTTTTGACCTTACTCTACTTTTTACCATATCTTCGATGAAAAGGCTGGGAAAGGGGTTAATTCCGTCCAGACCTACCAAGAATTAATTTCTAAATTGTTAAGGTTATATTTCTAAATTTTGGCTTGTTGTAACAGTCGCTTAATAGTTATAAGTAATGCGATTTCCCACGTCAATTCAACTGTTAATGTCAGATGTTTTGATTTTATATTTATAGTTTGGTGAAAGATTATGTAGAGATTGGATTTTAGACAACTTATAACTGGAAATTGACACCTTGGAAATGAGTCAAGACTACACATTATATGGACTTTATGAAGAGCTTCTAATAAATCCGGTGTATAGCACTGTCTGAAGTATTAAATGTTTGCCAAGCGTCTTGCTGATGGTTAAAAACTTCATAATGAATAAAAGCCAAGGTACAAAAAAATTATTAAAAAAATTATCATCACAAAACGGTCCCTTTGAGATATCCGGAAAAGAACGGTTAGAAATAATTGAAAATGTTCACGTTATGTGTTTTCAATCTTTGACTACTGGAAGAGATAAAGCCCTAAATGTGCAAGCTCAGAAGTCTTTGATGTCCGTTATATCTGGTAGTATCTCTTTTACTTAACTTTTGGTCAACTCTGACCACATTTGCATAAGTTTTATTCACATTTCAATGATAAGGTGAATCGGTACCCTTCGCACCACTTGAGTCTAATCACAGCAGATATTTTTGAAAACTTTAGAAAATTATCATAACTTGTTCCTCTTCATTTGGCTTAATAATAATAGTGATAATAATAATA